>MU155464.1:0-34305 GCA_015484465.1 Pholiota conissans
TTTTGCCCGAAGAATCCTCGTCGATGCATTATTGACCAATTTGCAGCCTATGGGAGTCCCCAATCCAAGCAAGTTGTGTTTACTCCATCACCTTTCAGAGATGCTAATCAATGAAAATTAGCTCGCTATCGCAATTGGTCTCTTGATTGGAACCGTGAGCTTCTTGACATCGCTCCGATTTCATCATGCACTCACATCACGCAGATAGGATATTCTGCTTTGGTTGGACTTGCAGTACGTATCAACGTTTTAGCAAACTTTTACTAGTATTCTTAACCTGCGTTCTAGGTTCTCATTGTCGGAATGCCAATCCAGTTCGTTCTCGTCACAATCATGATCAGCCAGCGACAAAAATGCGTCAAGATCACGGATAGGAGAGTTCGTTTGACGACAGAAGTCTTGCAGGGGATTCGTTTGATCAAGGCATACGGTTGGGAGGCTTTCTACGCGCACCATATAACCAATTTGCGAGAGCAGGAAATTTCGCGTATTAAGAAATCATCGTAAGTTTAATTGCTTGCGCTGCAGTGATGAGTTTCCACGGTCTTAGCACCTTCTAGCATTGCGGCTGCGCTCTTGATCTCTACTTTTTACTTTTTACCAGTCATCGCAAACGTCATCGCCTTCGTAAGTGAAATGGATTTTCTTTTTAAAATGATCGATACTCACATCCTCAAAGATAACGTATGGACTCACCGGACATCAACTCACGATCGCGAAAATCTTCACCGCTTTACAGTTGTTTAATGTCGGCCTAATTGTCTTCATCGTTTATACAGTTCATGCAGCTGATTCGAACACTTCAGGCCATGCGCGTACCCTTGCTCTTGTTCCCTTTGGTCCTATCATCCCTTGCTGATGCTATGGTAGCATTTCAACGTATATGTAGCTTCCTCACTGCAGAAGAACTCGCAGAGACCTACGTCATCGATCCCTCCCAGCCGCAGGCTCTATATGTCGACGGTGACTTCGAGTGGGAAACCACTCTGAAATTGCAAGCTACTTCTGAGGAGGCCGATATCCCAGCAGCTGAAAAACTTCGCAAGGAGGCAGAAAAGAAGGCTGCGGAGAAAAAAGCGGAGAAGCAGAAAAAGAAGGAAGCCAAACTCAAGGCAAAATCAAAGCAGCTGGACGATAAGAACCCTGACGCCGCTGATAATGGAGCGGGCGAGGGTCTTCCTTCTACTGCTGACGATGTAGCTCAAGACAAGGATGCAAAGGAAGACGAAAAACCCTTCGCTCTGGAAGACCTACACCTTGATGTGAAAAAAGGAGCATTCGTTGCTATCGTTGGCCGTGTTGGATCTGGAAAGGTCGGTAGGAGGTGAACTTATGTCCGTTACCTTGTTTATGACGCGATTATAGAGCTCAATTCTGCAAGCTGTGATCGGGGAGATGCGCCGAACACGGGGAAAGGTGAGCACTGTATTGCAACACTGGGCCTGTGTTCCCTTGCTAACGATGCCTATCAGGTTGTTTTCAATGATCGCATGGCATACTTCCCTCAATCCCCGTGGATTAAAAATGCCACTGTGCGAGAGAACATCTTATTTGGGCAGGCATATGACGAGAAAAGGTATACCAGTTGTTCTTGACATCTGTTCTTCGTTCAGCTGATGACTGAGGCCAGATTCCATGAAGTAATACACGCCTGTGGGTTGGAACATGATTTACAGGTGCTTTCTCATGGAGAGAATACCGAGATCGGCGAGAAAGGTATCAATTTGAGCGGTCAGTACAGTTGATTGAGTGGCTATAAATTTTCGCTCATGTTTCTCAAAACAAAACAAAAAAAACAAAAAAAAACAAAAAAAATTCAGGCGGTCAGAAAGTAGGTGTATAATTCATTCATGGTCCTTGACTTCAAGATATGTATCTTTGTTTATTTTCCCTCCAGGCACGAATTTCTTTAGCGCGTGCGGCATACTCTACGGCTGAGATAGTTCTTCTCGATGACCCTCTGTCCGCTGTCGATGCCCATGTCGGAAAGCATGTTTTAGAGAATTGTTTCCTGCAGGGACCTTTGGCAAACCGTACACGCATTCTGGTGACACATTCTTTACACATCCTCGACAAGACAGACTATATCTACGTCATGGATAATGGTAAGATCGTTGAAGAAGGGACCTATACTGTGAGTCTCATTTCCAGCGTCGAGAGCGAAATTCACTGTATTATTTTGTGGTAGGATCTTTGCTCTGGTGGTGCCGCATTTTCTCGTCTCATTGAGGAGCATGGTCACGTTGAAAGTGGGACGCAAAGCAGCTCGGCAAAAGTTTCGAAGAATCTTCAGGTCATCAAAAAAAACGATTCAACTACGGCAACTGCGCTCATGGAAGATGAAGAGAGAAACGTTGGCGCGGTGACTTGGGATGTCTACAAAAAGTACCTGAGAAATGCCGGAGGATTGATATGGGCACCTATCCTTCTGGTTCTTCTTGTGTTAGTGGAAGGGAATAATGGTGAATCAGGGTTACATCTAAATCTCACTGTCGCGTCGTCCTAACTTTCCTAGTTTTTACTACGTTATTCCTAGGATTTTGGAGCGGGCAAACTATCCACGGCTTTACTCAAGGACAGTATATGGGGGTGTATGGTGGTCTTGGTACGTTTGAGGACCTCTTATCTTACCAGGTCATATTTTACCGTCTCTCAAATAGGTGCTGCGTTGTCCGTTTCGACATTCCTCCTGACCTATGCTTTCATGTAAGTCTCGGAATGTTGTCGATGTATTTGGCCGGCTGACTTGCAACCTCAGGGTGGCTGGGCTTGTCGCAAGTTTAAGTTTGTACCGAGGTGCCTTGGCTGGTGTTCTTAATTCAAGAGTATCTTTTTTCGACACCACACCCATTGGTAGGTTTGTACCGTTTGGACGTAGTTGCGTCCTAATCCGTGATTCAGGTCGAATCTTATCGCGATTGTCAAAGGATCAAGATACTATCGATTCCACATTACCTCACATAATTATGCAGGTAAGACTATTTCTTCGTGCTTGAGGATGTTTCTTAATGTTCGTTGTTTTCAGTTCTTGGTTACTTTCTTCTCGGTTATAGGCACCGTTGGATTAGTATTTTATACGTTCCCGTATCTGGGGATCATATTTTTGCCATTGGCAGTGCTCTATTACGGCGCGTCAATCTACTATCGCCGTTCATCCGTCGAAACCAAAAGGCTAGATTCTCTTATGCGATCGATACTTTATGGTTCCTATACTGGTATGCGTCCCTTCAATGGAAATGGTGGAGGTTGAAGAGATTTATCATATGAAACCAGAAACGTTGACCGGACTTCCGACCATTCGAGCTTATGGCATGCAGGTACGCACGCAGTGCGACTTCCTTCGGGCCTCCTGCTGACTTGTAACAGACACGCTCTATCAAAGATGCAGAGCACGGATTGAATATGGAGAACCGAGCATATTTGATGACAGTATTATCGCAGCGGTGGTTAGCATTACGGCTAGAGTTCTTTGCGAATGCCCTTGTGCTTGGTATAGGCCTCTTCGGCGCTGGCTTCCGAAATACAGTCAATCCTGCTAAGATCAGTGTCGTTCTGTCCTATACACTAGGCGGTACGTGGTTTTCAAATTGGAAGTAAACCCAAGCTCATTTTTCGCGACTTCCACAGCAACACAGATATTCTGTAAGACTCGTGCTTTATCTATCACAATCGACAAGCCTACTGATCTGTGTAACTTAGCTGAAATGATTTCGCTTTTTGCGCAAAGTGAACAAAACATGAACGCGGTTGAGCGTATTCTCCATTATGTGGAGCTTCTACCGGAGGAAAGCGACTCGGACGCCCCCATAGAGGCACCGAAATCCTGGCCTACTAAGGGATCAATCTCCGTGCAAGACTTGAAGCTAGCTTATCGAGAGGGTCTACCCATTGTCCTGAAAGGAATATCATTTGACGTGAAAGCAGGCGAGAAGGTACTATTTTCTCCAAAGCATTATTTTCCGTTGCCTTTGGATTTACCATTTTGCCAGGTTGGCATTGTCGGTAGAACCGGCTCAGGGAAAAGCTCTATCATACAAGCTCTTCTTCGGTAAATTCTATATTCACTATAATGAGGCTCTCATGACTCAATGCTCTCCATATGTAGAATGGTGGAAGCGCAGGGTGGAAAGATCGAAATTGACGGTGTTGATATTTCCACCGTCGGGCTTCATACCCTGCGAACGAGTATTGCATTCGTTCCACAAGACACCACCCTGTTTCTTGGAACTCTCCGTGACAATTTGTAAGTAATGTCCGAGAACTCCATACCCTTCCGATTGAGAACCTCGTGTTATTTAATTTTCCAGAGATCCCGAAAAACTGCGCACGGACGCCGAACTAATTTCTATTCTCCAACAAGCGTGGCTTCTCCCCAAAGAAGGCCCAATAGATCCTGCTGTCGAAGCCAAATTCAGTCTGGATTCCACAGTCGGGGACGAAGGTCTGTGCCGTTCGGAATTTTGCTGATGTTATCTGACAATACTGTTTTGCAGGCTCTAATTATAGCGCCGGAGAGAAGCAGCTGCTAGCCCTATGCCGTGCGCTTGTCAAGAAGAGCCGCATAATCATCCTTGCGAGTGCAATTCTATTCTTCATATTGATCAACATTTGATAACATTATCCACTACTTGTAGGACGAAGCTACCAGCAGCGTCGATGTAGAGACGGATTCGAAAATCCAGAAGACTATCCAAGCAGAATTCGCCGACTCCACTTTGTTATGTATCGCGCACAGGCTCAACACCATAGGTAAACCAATCTCCTCCGACAACGTAAAGTGTGTTCTGATTTTCCTATTAGTCCATTATGACCGAATCCTCGTTATGGATGACGGAAAAGTTGCGGAATTCGATTCCGTCTTGACCCTCTTCGATAGACCTGATTCACTCTTCCGTTCTTTATGCAATGAGGCGCAGCTCACTCGAGCCGATATCACCAAACTTCGCGCTGAACACGCCTCTCACTGAACGCAGATTTCTGCCTCGTTCCACTTCTAGAATGGTTTAATTATAACGCTTTCTAACCCCATCTCTGTAGCGCTATTAACTTATACCCTTGTATGATACACACCACCACTTACTGACATGCACACCCCCCTCACTTTAGTAGGATAACCTGTTATACCCAATTAATTCCATGATACGCATCGTTCGTACGCCAGCGCTGATCATTGAGAGAATTATTTTGTACGGTAGGCGAAAATGCGGCTGATACAAACGCTTCAGATCGGTGACTGTAAACGTTAGTGAGCCTGAGGTTGAGGCTGGCTGGGGTAGAATACAACACGCTTTCACAACGTTCTGTTATCTTCTGCTAGCGCTTAAGAAGCATTGTGCAAGCGCCATATGATTGACAAGTCCAACCAAAAGTTGAAAGAATGAACTCGAATCGCAGCTAGGTGACAACGTGCACGTGAGTCCGAAAGCTATTTCCCTACTTGTAGGATGGTCAGTCCGTCAAGAATCGCTGCAAAGAGCAAAAGAGTGAAGCCTTCAGAATGTACTCCCTTAATTATCGGACAAGATTCTAAGATCCAAAGACTCGATATAAATTCCCCTTAGTAGAAATCATTCATCCACCCCTTTACGGACGCACAGAAATCACACAGGCCGCAGTGGGAGTAGAAGCGCCCGCCAAGATAACCTATGACAAGACAACGTGTATGCCGCATTGTACGATATTCCGTCCGGGCCCACCGCTTCTTGCACTCAGTAAGGAAAGGCGACATGGGAGAAAGCAGTCTTGGGAGCATCACCCAGCGCAAATGAATGCGGCTTCGTACAGATGTTCCTCTAGTCATAACTCAGATTACGGAGGCAAGCGTGTTTGATCAATTTGAAGACAATGCTAGAATCGAAATAGCCACGGGCGAACTAAGAACATTGACTTGAGCTTGGACCTGCCATCAGCATAAGCTGTCGAACTGCCAGCGCACGGGGCAACTTGGGGAAATAGTATAGTAAGGATTCCCATTTGCCAATTCAGAGAACTAAGTCAAGAAGTGTGAATAACACGACCTCCGCTGACAATGAGCCTCAATGGTGGCGCCGCCCACATAACAACGTCAATGGCGGGGTGTGCACTTTGAATACGTGTGGACGCGGGTGTAAGTGCGGGTGCAAATGCAGCCTTCTAAAAAAAAAAAGGCAGGGACTAGAAAAGGGAAATTTCTGGCAGCACGAGTGGGGGTGGCCATTGAATCGGTGGTTTGGGTTGATAAGACCAATGACAAGATAATGATGAAATCGCAAAGAATAGAAGGGGTTCCAGCTCACCATGGTCCAGCCATGATGCCTGCGCATTCGACAGATTGAAATTGGGCCACGATAAAGTATATCCACGGTCGAATGGACGCCATGTGAGCCGTCAGCCACGCCCGCCATTTATGATCCATGAGACGATGAACGACCGCCGCACATACTCAACTTCATTTCATTAATCATTTCCCGTCGATCCAACTTCGACGACGCGCTTCACTGATACAGAAGTGAGCGATGCACTGAAACCCTCCCTCCAAGTCCAGCATCATCATTCCTATTTTTACACCTTTGGAAGAAAGCGGCAGTACTTATTTAAGCATACTTATGAGAAACGCACCCGACCGAATCGAGAAGTCAGCAATACATAGCATAGGCAAGCTTGGGAGATTTTGCCTCTTAGAGAGTAAAAACACGAAGATAGGATTGTGCAACGTGTTTGACGTGAGGCCTTGAGACCCCTTGTTGTGCGATTAAGTTGGTTGCTTTTACTCCAACCGCGGTCTGATTACCGCGAGCCGGTTCGAGGTGTTTGTGTGCGTGTCTGGGAGAACCGTGGCTAGTCGTTTGAAAGTCTAGAGGACCCTTAAATTTCTTCTGTCTATGAGGACCAGTGGACCATTTCACAACTTCGGTTAGGGCAGAGAAATTGAGATCAAGAATGAAAGCACAGAATGAAAAGAGACTTCAGAGGGAGATTGAGTAGAAATTCGAGTTTTGACGCGAGCGTTTCCGATGCGGACATATTTCCAAGGGCGCAACCAAAGCAAACACTTCATTGAGCCCTTCACTGTCACTGTCCGAGAGCGTAAGAAATGGTATAGTATAATGAGAATGCACCCAGTGAGGTGGTACTTTTGTTACAAACACGAAGAGAGCAATAAATCCAGTCACCGAATCATGCTCCCCATCATAATTTAAGCTTGCCCCCGGCTTGGTACCAGTCCCTCTGAAACGCCTATGTGCCCCGCATCACGCATCTCAACGAATATCGCCAACAAAAATAAATAAATTGCGCGACGTGGTGGCGAATTTACTTCGTGAATGCACGGATGACCTTTGCTGAGATGTGCAGGAAGAAGATAGAGCCAATGAAGGATAGAGAAAGAACCAAGACAATAAAAGGGTCTCTGTGTGCCAACAAATATATTAGAACTCGTCTCCGAAGCTTATATTGGGCACATACACTCGGAGACCTGGTGAATCATCGGTGTAGAGTTTCAGCATTGTGTTCGACGAGCCGCCTGCGCCAGCCGCGCGAGATGAGTTGGGCCGCGATACCGTTGAAGCACCCGCTGCACGGCGACTGTTACCCCAGCCTAAACATCAGCGCACGCTACACATAATACCCCAAGAATTACGCACCGAATCTGAGCCCCTGGTGGTTTGGCGACGGCCGACGCACCACGTCCTGCTGGGCGAGAAGAATCGGAATCGGACTGCAAAAAAACTGTGAACTTCAGTCAAGTATTTGAACCCGAACAACAGACCATGATGAAGATAATGAAAGTGAAAGGGTAAGAAGTGTTTTGGGAGTGCGCTGGCAAATCTCGGTGACGATGCTGCAACGTATACGGGGTAATGACCGTGAGACTTTTATGACCTGCACGTGTCAGACACGTCTAGCACAGCCACATGTACGCCAATCTTGGGAAATTGCCATTTTGATTCTCTCTTTGATCCTCCCCCACTTCTAGTCACGGAACAATCTCAGGATGCACGGCCTCTGTTTTTAGATATTTTGTCTTGTTTTTTCAGGACAAAAAAATTTATGTAGGAATGCTTCTCGTTCGAGGTGTGTGGATCTTCTAAGCTAATTCTAAGTATATCACTAACACACAGCCAGATATATGTTCTTCGAGAAGACTCTCTCTAAAGATTCTCAAAGCTACACAATCATGAGATACTCAGAATGTTTAGGTTGAATGACAGATTGATATGAGATCACCACATCATTGTGTTATCTGACTGCTCTGACCTTCAAGTAGGAAAGACGATATACAGCTAATTCCGTGGATTTGTTCTCGTCTACATCAATTATACAATTTTATAGATAGTTGTTTGTCCCTTCCAAAATGGAATGTGCTTCATAATGTAAACGTTGAGGACTCTGGTAATCCAATCCTTTGAGCAAGTGAAGATAAATATAACAATTGAATCATACACCCAACCACGTAGTTCTATTGTAATAGCAGCACTCGGTATAAATATTCCTGTCATTTTATTTGCGAAAAACCAGGGCTTTCATATACCCATCAATCACGCGGGTGCCCACAAGAGTAGAAAAATCAGATAGTCAATGTGGGCAACTCATGGGCACTCCTCAAGCCCTTCAGCTTTCCGATTTAGTCTCTCTCACAAGCTGCACACAACGATCTGTTTTTAGTCTACCGTGTAACGAACCCGCAAATAGAAAGCATCGTTGGGCACGAGGATCTCAATCGTCCAGATTTGGCTAAAGCTGCGCAGTGAAGTGGGAGGATAGGACAATAGCACCACTGTCCGAGCTTCCCAATCGAATGCCTCTTCGACGCAGTTCTATCTCCCTCAAAGGATCCACTAAATTTCTCTACGCGGTGCTCGTGCGACGCTTGATACCAGATATACTTTACATACGAATGATTTCATTAGTTCGCAGAGTAACTTGTACTCCCGACGTTGCTTTCCCGTTGTTCTGGAAAAGTAGCTATTTTATCTAGGCACCCTCTTTTCGGATTAATCGATAGACCTATTCCATATACAGCCTCAGTCCCCCGCCGCCGAGTCCCGACTCCGAATTCCTAAACGCGATAATCAATTAATACTTTTGCAGAATAGGTACAAAAATACTGAAACAAAAATATAGTACCGTTGTGTAACGTAAGTGCAAGATTCTCCGTATTTACTGCCATGGTGGCGGTGGTGATGGTGGTGGATATTTGAGAGCGAGTCTACTCTAAGGGAGCGCTCTACGTTGGAGCGCGCGCCGCTGAGCACAATCACGCGATGTTAATATTATCAGATACCGTTACGCTGTGACGTATTGCCTTGGTACTGTCACAAGCAATGTTTCCTCGTCAACCAGTCACCCCGAGTCTCTACTTACATGATCCTGGTCCCCTTCTGATCTTCCAAATGGACATTAGCATTGATGATGAAATGAAGGCTTGAATGGAATCTGTTAAGCTCGCTGCGCTTTCTCTGAAGATTCACGGCTCACTGACGCAAATCGATCACAGAATTTGGGGTGCGGGAGGAAATCCAGCTGTAAACTGCTTTTTTTCGGCGCTTATTTTCCATCCATCGATTCCATCGCCATTCCACCGCTTAACCTTTGTCCAGACGAGCCTCCTGTAGGAGTCTCGTTTGTCCGACAAGCTGAACATGAGGCCAAACCGTGCCGTGCGTCCGAACCTATTTCAGTCACGCGGGGTCCATGTCCCTGTGTCCCCATGTCCAGACAAGCTGGGCATAGAACGCGATTTGGTTTGATTCAGTCTGGTTCCGTTCCATGCAAGACACGCCGAGGATCTTCATCCAGAATATGTAATGTCGTGATTAGACGACCTCGTTACAGGGTGCGTTAACCTTATCTCGCGGAGTCTTGTGCGTCAAGTCCGATTTCAGCTCATCCACACGTCAAACAGGTGGCTTGACCTGATGATTTTCGGCGACTCAATGAGGGCGAATTAACAACCCATCCTCTGTGACGAAGGAAGCAGGCGAGGGACCCACCGGCCGGCGACTGTTCGATTCGTAGAACCTGATCCCCCTTGCTCTCCGAGTAAGTTCTCGTTCGCTTAACCGCCTCGTGTCTGTCCGTACTTATAATCCTGAGGAAGTCTTTGATGTTTCCATAATGCCAGGACCATCGTCCACACCCCTCTGATATCGCACCCGCCTCCGCCTCCGCTCGCGTCAATTCTATCCACGTCCCGTAGCCTCGTAATTTACCCCCCCTTCATCTTCATTCGCCGCCCGACATGCTTAGTATCGGTCCTGATTCCAGCTGCGATATATGTTTCGAGAGATTCGGCCAGGACCTTAAAGCGGCGTGGTCAATAGAGTGTGGCCATATCTTCTGTGGAGAGTGCGTGAAATTTCCATCCTAAGTTTCCATCCATCCCGCGTCCTGATTGTGCATTTCCCCAGATGTATCCAGAACATTGATGACCCGCGTCTCTGCCCCATGTGCCGATCTCCTTTTGAACATGGGTCGTGCATCAGGCTTCATGTGGACCTTGATCTCGCCCAAGGCGAGCCCTCATCCGTCGACGCGGCTGCTCTTCAGGAAGCCCGCCGCTTTAAGCATGCTCTCGCAAGCATTGCGGAGACAGGAGCCACTGAGCCCCGTCTGCGACAGCTCATCCAGGATGGAAACAACTTTCTTAACAGCCAGCCGCGGAATTCGGTGCGTATTTCATGAAGAAATAAGTTCTCTATCTCCATTGACGATGTTGCAACAGCACAAGGATTTGCGGAATGCGCATAGGATCATCGCATATCTGTACGAAGTCAAGATGACGTCCCGCTCACAGGCCCAAGTCATCGATACGATGAAAGAACAGGTTACCCAACTGAGGAAGGAGAAGGAAGAGCTTGAGCAGAAACTGGAAAAGCAAGAAGAAATCCGCCAATATGAGAGCGAAACGGCAGCCGCAGTGGAGAACACCCTCCGTGAGCACTGCGCTCAGGCGAAGCAGGCTCAGAAAGCTGCATCGGAGTAAGCGATTATGTCAATTATCTCATGGACTGAACTCACAATTATGAATAGACAGGTTCGTTCGTGACTTTAGGGACATTCGACAATGGCTCATTATTTTTCTAGCTTAAGAAATTAACCGAAGAAAACGAAGACTTGAAAAAACAACTCAAGCTCAAGTCCATCACGGATACCTTGTCTGCCACGAAGTCGATATATGGTCGTCCTGATAAACAAGAGGTCTTTCCAACATACAAAACGAAGCCGTCCGAATTCGACAGATTGGACATGAAAGACATCGCGATTCAAGATCCGTCATCTTACCTGATCTCACCCTTACCTAAATTCTCGAATGCTCTACCAGCGATGTTCGACAGCTTCGCGACTCTTCCGGACCTAGCAGCGGACATGGACGAGACGCACTCTGACAGCACCGACGAGGAATCAGACGAAGAGGTCCACACCCCAGATAGCTTGCAGCAACAGCTTCGTCCATCAGCAGCCCGAGAGATCAGGGCGTCTTTTGCGCCTGAACCTGTTCAGCCTTCTCGGGCGCCACCCAGAGGGACTCTGGCACCTTCAGGTCTTTCTCGCACTGCACCCCATAGAGAGCATCGACGCGAGCGCTCATGCTCAAACCCTAATCCCAGTCCGTCCGCTAGTCGAAGCCATAGCCCATTCGACAGCATCGCGTCGGCCACGCCTCTTCCTGCAGTGCAAATCACGAACCACTCAACTTCATCTTCTCGCGAAACCTACGCTTCCCCGCTTTCTCAGGAGGGCGTCAATCCCCGCTTGCGAGATATTCTAACACACAATACTTCGTCCCCATCCTCCCTGCCGATTTTCTCTGCGAATCATTTCCCGTCGTCTCTCAAACGCGATGGCAGTGCTGCACAGCGAGACGATCGACCTCATGCTGGATCATCGAGATCCAGCGAACCTCTTGTGACGCCACAAGCGAACGGGTCTTCCTCCAAGACTCCTCGCTCCACGTCTCCAAATCGCCCCGTGAGCACGCGGATGTCCTCTGCAAGCGCCGAAGCGAAGAAATTGGAAGATGAAAAGAGACGGCGGTACTTGGAGGAGAAGTATGGTGCGGAGGGCGAGAGACAGCCCGTCGAACCGGAACGCGATCCTTCTCGGTGGTATAACGTGCCTTCGAACCTTTCAAATACTTTGAATACCGTCATCGGCACATCGAGTGCTAGCCAGGCTGCGCGGAGCCGGGAGCAACAGCAGCAGCAACAGCCACCACCTTACGCAAACCCAAATCCAACGCTGACTTCCATGCCCACGTTGAAGCGCAGTTCCACCACGGGGGCGAATTATGTAAATTCTAAGGCTTCGACGTTACTTCCACCCGCCTCTTCCATCCCTGCCGGCACCGATGGTATACAGATGGGTCGTGTTCAGGGTTCCAAAAGCGCGCCCAAGTCTTTGTTGGTCAACCCGACCACTTACCCATAACCTAGCTAGCGCCCGAGGTTGTATAGGGTCAATCTACTTTGCTTTCTATCCTTTCGTTTTAGCACCTTCATCTTAATCGAGTCTTTGTGATCGCCACTTGTTGTCATTCTTCTCAATCTCACTGAGAAGTCGCAAGGGCATCTATATGAATACTCTTTTTCTTGCCCTTTCATCTACTTCACCTATGTATGTATTCTATTATACTTACTGATTCTCACTCTATCTACTCAGTATGTCGTGTCATATCATCACTAGTTGTGTCATTATCTACAATGAATTGATGTCCACTCTAAAACGTACTACCCCCGCTTTCAAATTTCCTCTCTTTTCAAATGACCGACTCCAAATTACTCCACGTTTGAGAGCAGATGACCTCTATCTTTTAATCTATGAACATCTCATTGAGTGAGTATGTAGTGCTCCTTAATACAGGGTCCGTCTTGCCGGTTCCGGGGTTGTGGATGCCTCACTAATCTTGTGTGCGAATGAAAGAAAAAAGTCGACGCTGTCACTGGATCGATCGTTCACAAAGCGCCATTTGTCTACTTAGAGATTAGGAAAGAAAGCCAGGCCGACCCCCGATGTGAGCGTTCTTTGGACGCAATCGCGAATAACGTCAGTTCAATTCTATCGCCCAGAGGGCCCACAAAGTGCATGAGCCAGCCAGAGTATGTGTCATACGATATAAAAGCCTTCTACATTAGATCATGAAAGCCTATTGGACAAGCCGCTCAACATACGCCCCTGCAGGCAGTCTATCTTTAAATCCGGTTTACTACCTTCCGGAGAGCGTCATCCTTCCGTTCTCCGAGACCGGATGTCCAGGCCATTCTAAAGCATGTTAGACACAGAAATGCTCGAAGATACGAGGGTATATCTCGTGCTGCATATTCACCAACCCAGTTCAGTCTGGGTTGTTCGGCACTTCATAGCAATTCCAGTCCACATTCGCGCGCGATAAGTCGCAATAGAATACATCGCCGGATAGCCGAAGTCCATGCACGATGCATGTCATGATCATGAACTCGCGAAGTCCGGAGTGGCACGTTCATAACCTAACAGCCGCCGGACGAACATTGATTGTACAGCCTCGTGATCTCACATTTCCAGTTTCAGGAACTTGTGCCATCCGAAAAACTTGGGCGCGTTGTCTTGTCCATCGTCCGTCCACTCTTCTGCGGCTATGAATATGGTGGACGGAAGGCAGCCGTCTTAATAATACGCTCGGGGGGATTTGTGCCACCCGAAGGGTGAAATAGCAAATGGGAAGAATGGCAATGCACAAGTCCCCGAAGCGGAGGTGATAGAAGAGCGTCCGATAATCACCCCCCGAGGAAGCTGGAAATAAGAAAAGACTGGATCTCGTTTCTCCAACTGAATGTCCCTCTTCCGGAAACGGTCTGGTAGCAGCGATAAGCCGGATCTTCATATGTATAGACTGTCGACCCCATAGATGGTCGCAGCAGAACACTGATACGCTCAGAACCATTCACATGGACATCGTTCAGAAGAACGAGATACATACTGGAAGAATGATGATCATATTGTACAATTCCGTGCGTCGAAAAAATCGCCGAGCAACTAAAAGGAGAGTACAGAAGGGGAGTACGATGTATGTGTCGCATGTAGGTTGCCGGTGGGCGGATAAGGAGAGGGATAAGATATATCATCATGAGATGGTCGAGAAAAAATCGCAAATGTCTAAGCTGGAAACAAGGAGATGAAGATACTAGAAAAGAGAAGAAAGAATACCGGTGGTGGCATTTCTATTGTCAGTCTGTTTTGGGCTTCGAACGACACTGATTGAGTCCTGCCCCGCAGAATTGGGCCAGAAGAATCCATAGGAAGATCTAAAAAGTTCAATACATTTGCATTGTGGATGGAAGTTGCAAAAAGCACTCACCAGTCCCACAAGGACAGACAGCATCATTATTTTCTTATTTTTCCACCACATTTCTCTCCGGACGGTCCGGGCGCCTCTCCGGAAAGCCGTGGCCTGGCCAGCCATAACGTCCGTCTTGTCCACCAGTAGCTCAATCCTCTCTCCTCTGCTCAATATTTGTTCGACATTCTGCACCATGATGTCCTTTACTTGGTTCAGCTCTGTCTGTGCGCGGGAGAGTTCATCGGCAGGTGGGGCAGTGTTGTATGTGTCCATCAAGTTTGCGATGACAGGGCCGAAGCTGCCTTGCAGCCCATACGCTGGTATCACTTCCGACGATGACGATGAGGGTGCAGATGTAAACTGTCCATGAAGGTGAGATATTTCCCATTCGAGGGAAGTTGACTAAATATATACCTTCCGTTGCAGGTCTGCCAGGAACGCGAATGGCATTCTCCTGTGGCAGAAGTTTGAATTAGAGACGGAGGACAGGTGGAGATTCTGAACGCACCGTCCCGCGGAGTCATCCGCCATAACAAGGTACGTAAATCCTCCTTCTGAGATATAGTGGAATAGGTATTGTTCCCAGACATAGGTCAGTTTACTGTTGGTCATCAGAAGAGTGCCGAAAGGTAGACTTGTTTATCGCTCTTCACGCACCTGTTATTGGGCGGGATCTTTGACAGGATTGTTTGAGTGGCTATTGAGTTGGTTGGAACGTGTCAAAACTTTGGAACATTTGGTGGCATACCTTGCGAGAAGTCCCTCTTTCCTGCCTGGTGCTCTGCGAGGATAGTGGAGCCTTGCGCGACCAAACCATGTATCTAGGGATATTTCTGCGTCCAATAATTGCCCATATCGCAATATAACAGCTCAAACGTACCAGGGACATCTTTGAAGTTGTGCTAGGGATGAGATATAGATTGGATATGGAGGTGGTTAACGCTGAACATGGCGTCGTCGTCGTTGCGCCCGCCAATCGGCGCAGTTCTCACGGTCACGAACCCGAACTATTAATGGACTTCACAAAGTCACTGAAAGTTCAAGTAAACGTTCAAATCCGAAATTTTTCCTCCTTGTAAATTCATCCTTACACTTAGAAATTTAGAAGGGAGGAAGTAAGACAAGAACAAGGCATTCTCGCCACCACGGCCGGCGGGACGCTCAGGCAATGCATAGATCGATCATTGGAACATAAGTATGTCGTCGAAGTTATTCGGTTTCTTATTCACATATTTAAGTACTGTTGTGTGCCATAATAATACATAGTTATCCTTTCAAAAGCCTTCTTCCATGACGTAGGGAATACAGAGAAGCAATTGATGCTTCACGCCATATGATTCTTCAGACAGTTGCATGGACGCCGGTGTGGGGAACCTGCAAGGGCAGACAATGCACTATTAGCACCACTCTAAATGTGAATGTGTGGACATACGTTGTTGGTAATTCCAAGGGTCTTAGCAATGGCGTTGAATTCAGCTTCGGTGGGCCTAGTCGATCCTTCGATGACTAGCAGTTCAGAAAGATTCAGTCAGTTGCATTAACTTGCGATAAAAGGTGCCGGGCTCACTGCTGATGACCTGCTGCTCGGACTTTCCGATAGCAGCTCCGACTTGTGCCCAAGAGATTCCTAACCACAGCGTATTAGGGGCTAAACTGCCAAAGTGCTATAGATGCAAAAGCCGATGACTAACCTGATTTAGCCTGGGCAGCGACGAGAGCAGCGCACTGAGGGTGGGGGGCCATTGCTTAGATCGGTGGTAGTGGAGGTTGTGGTGAAAGAAGGATACGATCTGGAATTGACGAAAGAGAGTTGGACTGATAATCAGTGCTTATATATACCCCCTTCGGCCTGATCAGCTATAAGGTGTGACCGGGAAGCTAGAACTCAAGAGAAAAGCGAATAAGTACCACATTGATATATTGATCGTCATACACGGTCAGTAATAGACTGATTAACATTGGCTGGAAGTCAGGGAATCGAAGAGGTGCTGCTATCAGATGATCTTTTCTCAGCTGATAAGATTGGGAAGAAATAGAGATTAAGCTGCACTTTGGGAACATTGAAGGGCGATGAGTTCAGTAGTGGCATAATCGTTACCTAGTGAGAGTAAGAAGCTAATTCGGATTAATTCGACGCTGTTGCGCTTCTCTGGGAACTCCTTCGAGAGCGCTGCAGGCTGCAGGCTGTACTACAGCAGCGATTCTGACTAGCATTTTATCTAGCAAACTTGCAGAATTTTTTTTCAAAACCAAATAAAAAAAAAAAAAAAAAAAAAAGGCATACACAGTAGTGAATAAAGAATTATAGATACACTGACTGGCAAAAAGAAAGCCTAAATAAATATGTAGTACTGTACCGAAGAGGGTTGCAAGAAGATAGGGGCGAACCTGCCACATCGGGATATTTATTTGGCATTGTTACGTTCAGATGCTGAAAGATCAGGTACTCGTCCATCGGGTTGTCTGCTCGTCGTTCTCCTCGTCATCCTCAAGCTTCCACCCCCAAACTCGTCAAGATGGTGCGTCGAATCTCTCGTATTGTTGTAGAATTAGTGGTCTATCCAACATTCCGTTGCGAAATCGGTTCAGAAACGGTGGATTGGAAAGCTGACTTTTGGATGTTATAGCCCCCCAAAAAAGTCAAGGTTCAAAAGGAGGAGAACACCGTCTCGCTCGGTCCCCAGGTTGCTGAGGGCGAGCTTGTCTTCGGTGTCGCCCACATCTTCGCGTCCTTCAACGACACCTTCGTTCACATCACCGATCTTTCTGGCAAGGAGACCATCTCCCGTGTCACCGGTATGATTCAATAATCTACCTGTATAACTATTCAATCTCATGGAATCTCGCGCATTTGAAGGTGGCATGAAGGTCAAGGCTGATCGTGATGAGTCTTCCCCCTACGCCGCTATGTTGGCTGCCCAGGACGTCGCTGTCCGCTGCCGCGAGGTTGGCATCACCGCCCTCCACATCAAGCTCCGGGCTACTGGTGGAACTGGCACCAAGACCCCCGGCCCCGGTGCCCAGAGCGCCCTCCGTGCTCTTGCTCGTGCTGGCATGCGTATTGGACGCATTGAGGATGTCACCCCCGTCCCCACCGATTCCACCAGGCGCAAGGTGCGTAATCAAAATCATCGGTATTCTTCAATTGCTGATCCGTTTTACTCTATAGGGTGGTCGCCGTGGTCGTCGTCTCTGATTTACTCGCTTCTTCGTATTGCCACATTCCATCGATATCATATTCCGGTCGTATCACATTCTACTTCGTCGCATATTGTATCTTTGTTGATGTCCAATGCAAAATGTCGCCGCTCGACGCGCATCAGGTTCATTATTATGACCTGACCCGTGGTCGCCCACTCCAAATTGCTGTGTTGGCGTTTAAAATTCCCGGAACAACGCTATGATTTTTCTGAGTTTACGCCGTCTAGATATAAAGAAAGGAAGAAAAGAAAAGGAACAAAGTGAATAGATTGATATATGAAATGATGTGTCCGGCCTGAAATTCTGAAGTTGTCTTACTCTGTAAGGCTTTTTGCGCGACTCAGCACTACAAAGGACATATGCCGAGTGCAGGTGGTGTGTCAGAGGTTTGTCGAGACGAAATGTGTCAGCACTGAAATCCATGATTTCAATTTGTGGCATTCTGCTTTCTTGTCTTTCTCCATCATCCATATCGGTTCATCACAACGACCGTCGACTACCATGTTCGTCAAATTGCGAGGTAGCTGCGGCTGACCGAACGTGGCGTGGGCCTGGTTACCCGACGTAAACATCAGAACACACTCGACTACACCTTGACCTCCTCCAAGATGGAGCTGAAGCTCGTCTATCGCGCTCTACGCAAGATATCTGACTGGACGGTGGCGGGATACTACTCGGAGACTTATATTGAAGGGCAGGAGAATGTGCCCAAGGATGGTCCTCTTATTATGTGCGTCTCGCAGCCTTCTTTGCCAAATCTACCAGCTTAGACTATGAACTGACCGACCTAAGTGCGTCGACTCATCATAACGAGATTATAGATATTGCTGCTCTTGGTGCGTCTTTGGTTTGCAGGGTGGTTTTGGCGCGACCCTCATCCTGTGATAGCGGCTACTATACCCCACAGACGGCATCTATCTTTCTGGGCGAAGTCAACGATGTTCGGGAACCCGGTAACTGGCGCTATACTCTCCTCGTCTGGCGCGATACCTGTTAGACGGAATCCGAACAATAGCTCTCCACCTGCTGGCATCGCGAATTACCCTCAAGACCCCTCCTCGTCTACCTCTTTTGCAACAGGATCTGGGAAGCGCTCTGAAACGAATGTCACGATATTCACCGACGACGCGCTGAGAGCGTCGCTATTCCGAGAAACCTCCAAGGCATTGTCTGCGAACCAAGTCGTTGGCGTCTTTCCGGAGGGGACGAGTTACACCCAAGCGAGCATTGTACAGATGCTGCCTGGTGCGGCGTGGGCTGCCGTTGAGTTTGAACGGTATATGCGCGAAGTTGCGGAGGAAAAGAGCATCGCAAATGGGAAGATGAAGGAGAAGGAGGTGGATGTTGTAGAAACTGGCCTGAGGATCGTGCCTGTTGCGATTGTATACACCGATAAAGCTCGGTATCTGAGTCGTGTGCGTAGTGGCCTCTGCTTATTTTCCTTATCCTGACTATTTCTGGATAATAGGTATTCATCAAATATGGAGATCCTATATTTCCTGATATCTATGCGAAAGAACTCTTTTCGTCGGACGAGGATGACTCGTCTAAGGCTGTTGTAAAGAAGATAATGGCTCAAATGGAAAAGCAATTGCGAGAGATGACGATAAATGCTGCAGATTGGTACAGCTTTCACCAAAATGATGTGCTTGACAATAAATTTAAAATGGTTGCAGGGATACAATATGCGCTGTATCGATGGCAAGGAACATTCTCTGGGGTGATGAGGACAATATTTCATTGAGAGAATGGGTTGTCGTATCTCAAAGGTAAGTCTTTTGAAGTACATTATTCGCGAGGAGTCTCAAGAATACCTTCAGATTAGTCCAGATCTTCGAGGATCCTCAAGAATCGACTCAGCACCTAAAATCAGCTCTGACGAAATACTACGCCCTCCTACATTACGCAGGCATCAAGCATTCCGTCCTCGACTCGCTTCTTCCGTCCTCCACAGCATCTCTTCTCGATGTCCCTCCTCCAAATACCGTACCCGGAATTGCCACGCTTGTCAAGCCAACTGTTTCACTACTATCCGGGCTTCCGTTGGCCCTAATTCAGCTCGTCCTTTTCATACCACCCTTCCTGTTCCATCTACCAGGATATCTTACCGGTCCGCTTCTGAAGAAATGCCTTGCAGTTCCAGGAGAAGAGGAATCTCCTGCCCAGTTTAAGGCGGTGGGAGGTGGACTGGGCATCGGCGCGAATATGGCCCTCGTGCTTGGGGTGCTGTGGAGGCGAAATAAATTGAGTGCGATAACTGCTTTATTGGGGGTTGACGAGGACGATAAGATGGTAAAGAGGATCTTGGGCCTTGCGGGAGCTGTCTATTTGGGCGTGGTGGTGCTTGTCAAATGGCATAAGCTGTTGGTGAAAGGTGTGCTTGGCAAGTTTTTTTCCTCGGTTGGGAATTGTGCTGACTCGGTGTTTGTCCGAAATAGCCAATTACAGACAGTGAGATTCATTCAATTGTCATCTTCGAGATCGTATTGTTCAATTCACTTTGTTTGCAGGCTCCAACGGTTGTTGACTTACCATAAGCTATTGTCAGCGTTCGCGTTTACGCGTAGCTCTGACATCCTCAGCACAGCAGAAGTCGACGCGTACACGCGTCCTCCGCTTCCTGCTGCGAACGTATTCATCAAGAAACGAGAAGCTTCTGCTTCCGATCATGATGGTACCAGCAATACCAGTGTGATTGGTGTGCAGCATCGACCGCCTGCGAGGAAGATAGTCCGACATCTATTGCAGGCGCGGGGCCGAGCGTGTGGGGCATTGCATGATTATCTCAGGGCGAGTCAGAATGCTGCATTGGCAGGGTTTTTGAAGAGTAAAGCAGCAAGAGATTTATAGAATAGTGCATAACCTGATCTATGCTGTGTATAGTAGGTAACATATATCAGAGCAATTTAATCCATGGTGCTCGAATGGGAAGAAGTGAATGTTTTATTCTTTTCAGCGAGTTGTGTCTTCTCGAGATGGTAGCTTCGACTGTAGTGTGTATTGCTTCGCTTTTTTTTGTTTTTAAGTGGACGCTTCTGACTGAGATAACAAGAAAAAAAATTTGTACGGACGTTCACTGTTGGTTGACACTGACCCCCACAATTGTCCAATTGTTCACGGAGATGATCCTGAAAAGGCATTTCGGCGCCCAATTTGAACTAAAATGGCCACGCGACCGGAAGTTGCACCTAGAAATAGATACGAACAGCGGCCGCGAGGCGTTCATCAGACGCCTCTTTGAGCAGTGCACAGCTGTGCAAGGATTCTTGTATCCTGCTAGCGACTCCGACGGTAGTGTAATCTGGGATTAACACGCAGTTGGTCAAATCCGTTCTTGTCTTTCTCCCACCTCCACGACATGCTGGTCGTGCATTCGTCCAGTCGCTGCGACGTCTGCCTCTCGGAATATTCTTGGGAGGATTCGGGGAAGCGGCCTCACGCCATTGCCTGTGGTCATATTTTCTGTCGCGAGTGAGCGCTTTTTTTCCTGAAAGGCTCCATGCATGTTAACCCTTGGCGAATCGCAGCTGCTTATACGCGACCATCCCTCCTTTGTGCCCTCTATGTCGCCATATATACCAGCCGAACAAGATGAAGAGGCTCCATGTCGACAAGCCGGAGGATATTGACGATCAGAAGGAGATTGACCTCCTTCAAAGACTGGTAGTCTCTTGGGAAACGCCTCATGAACAGCTCGGGGAAGTGCTAGAGGAAGTGGATTCGTGGTTAGATCGTCGGTCGGAGGACGCGGTGAGTCATCCCGCAATATGTCGGTCGTTCTGTTCTCTAAGGAGTTACATGATTAGTGCTTGCCATTACGCAAGGCACGAGACGCACTACTACGATCTCGCCAACTTGTGGACTCGGAAAGAAAACTGTTAAGTATGGTGACGAACTTAGACAGACAGCTAAGGGGTTGGAGCACTACATGGGAGACCGACCAAGAGCGATCAACCACTGAACGAAATGCTTACTTGGCCCAAATCGAAAGCATGAAAAAGTGAGTCATAAGCATTCAGCTTATTCTTCTGATATGGGTCTGACTACCTAAATTGATATTTTAGAGAAGTAAGCATCCATTAATGGTTCGACTTTCTAATGCTTATTGGATACTTATCCTTTTAAACCAGATTATTGACCTGAAATCCCAGGTCGAGCGCTTCCAAAATCAGCATTATCACTGGCAATCCAACTCGAATCCCCTCCCCGCACCTCCACGACCCGTCTTGACTCCAAATCTGCCAAGTTTCGAGCAAGCGCTCTTGGAATCGGGTGTAGGCGCCCGTAATATGGACCTTCCCTCGTCACCAACTCCGCATCCTAGATTCGAGGTGGAAACACACAAAAGATCGAAGCGGAGATCTCATTTAGCAGAACAGCAATATCCTAATAGTACTTACGATGAGTCCAGGTTTCAACAAGGATCATCGCGGCAAAGCCGTCCAGCGGATCCTTCACAGTATGTACAGGCGCACATCAAGGTCCCCGCTCGAAGTCGTGAGCCATCTCCCCGTCGGCATTCGAAACGAGCGCAGCCCCCGGCAGACGACACAGAACCAGCGTTGGATGTCTTCACAATTACTCAAGCCTACCTCGAAGAGTACTCTAATGGTTTTCAAAATGGTCACCAAGCTGCGACAGGTAGCCATAATAGAAGGGAATCCAATCGCAATAGATATCCAAATGGACACCCTGTAGCCCATCCAGTGAGCGCCTATGAGCCTGTAGATGCGCGTGGGCAACGCAGCGCACCTATCTATGCCAATTATCCTCATTCCGCACCTGCCGCCCA
Organism: Pholiota conissans; assembly: GCA_015484465.1. Classification (NCBI taxonomy): domain Eukaryota; kingdom Fungi; phylum Basidiomycota; class Agaricomycetes; order Agaricales; family Strophariaceae; genus Pholiota; species Pholiota conissans. Next base: position 22,287 of record MU155464.1, read on the forward strand.
GGAAAGTTCATCGCGGCACAGACCCGATAGAAGACATACCGCCCAGTCCTCTATCGTATCCTCGGGCTCGTCCCCGGCAGGCGATAGATCTTCTTCACGATCGAGATCAAGATCAAGGTCGAGTGGGGCTCATGGAGCCTTATTCTCTGCACAGGATCTGCAATTAGCCAACGCGCAATTGGGCTCGCTTTTGCTGGGTTCGGAAGCGCTCCCAGAACCAGCGTCCGCCCCAATGATCCGACCACCGAGTCTAGTTAGGACGCCTCCTCCCAGAGCTCCAGAGGTAGAGCCTCCTCCGGCTAACACTCGACCACGATCTCCTGGTGGACAGTCCGCTCATTCACGAAGGACGTTGGACAGCGGTTCATGGGGTACACAAGCGCCTTCCCACTTAACAGACGGCAGTTTGATACCTGGCCTGTCCTTCTTCCGCTCTGAAACGAGACCGGACAGATTTGAGGGTGGTCAGGAAGTTCGCTTCCACCCGTTGAACTCTGATGGAGAAAGTATCAGGACGCGTCAAATGTCGATCAGCTCTATGACATATGAGGAGTCGGCAGGACACGTCTCGCACTCCCCTCCACGACCTATTGAGTCCATGGTCGGCGTCATGCCTGGCTTGCCCCGCGTAGACGAAATTCATCCGGGTGCATTTCGGCATGCGCGCTCAGATGGCCAAATAGCTGCGCATTCTGTTGGATGGAACCCAAACGTCCATGCTTCTCGGGCCGCGAGTTCTTCTACCCATGTACACCAAAGCGGGAGCGCGTTATCGCTGTCGCGCTCGATTCATGAAGAACGCAGTCGATCTGATTATGTGAACCCCGTAGCCCGCGATCACGAATCCCGGGGTAACAGCCACAGTGCGAGTGGCTATCCTATAGCTGGAAGCTCGCGATACAGTGAGGGGCCACCGCCTGCACAGCGAGGTCGTGATCGCGACCGTCGGGCTGCTATGAGAACAAACTCGGATGATAATGTTGTCCGCCATGCACAACGCCGTCCCTGGCTTAACCCACAAGCTCTGCCCGAGTCTCCATCCGATCCATCTGTTGGGTCCTATATCTATGGCAGTCCATATAGCTACAGCAGCCAGCAAGAAAGGCATGATTCTAGGCTTGTGGGGCACGCAGAGCCTGAAAACGCGCCTCCGTCGTTCATGGGTAACGCTCTTGGCCTTGAAATGTCGGCATCGAATTTGAACATCAGTGCCCCTACGCCGATACAACCATCTCCCTTGTTGCGGTCTTGGAGCCAGGATCATTAGAAAACGTATTCAACACCCTCTATCCGAATAAAGGAATGTCTGAACATTCCAAGAGAACTGCTTCGTGCACTATCATCGCGAAATCTGGTATTTCAGTGGAAACATTTTACCCACCTCTCAGCCTGTATTATCAATTTCATTCTACGCTTTACTCGCATTGTATCCTATCACGTACGATTTGCATGATGTTTTCGCTATCTGTTGTCCTTTTCTCGTTTTATGTATGCTTTCTGGATACTGTAGTTCATAGATCCTTTGTTTGCTTGTTTGCTAAAATATGTGCATTCCAGTCCTAACATAATTATTCGCTTTGTATATGTACCTAATGTTGGAAATTGAACTTTAGAGGTTCATGAAACAGTCGCAACCTCTGAACCGAATCAATCCAGTTCCAAAAGTTAACTGTCCATCGATATGCATACAAAGACCGAGTATTGAATACAAAGGTTATCGCCCATCTACTTGTATCTCTGACATTATCGCAAAAAAATCATGAACTGCAGCCTGACAGAATATGTTCGCTGAGCATGAATCGAAAGATAATACAAAATTTCCCTGATCTTTTTTTCGAGTAGATAGATCCATGCTGACCTGTCAATATTACGCCAAGGCGTTTTTCGATGTTATCGATGGCCAATGGTTAGCGAAAATGGTATATTGCGAGTCTACAGCCTATAGAAGATCTGGGAAGGGACAGCCATGATGGCTTGGGGTCTCGATGGGACCTCATTTTAAGTTGGAGATCAAGCCACGGGCAACCAGAGCTCCTTGACCTACCTGTCAATAGGTGTAAAATTTCTCTCTACTATCAGGACCAGGTCCTAAAAACGTACAATAAAACTAGTAAACGCCCATAACTTGGTTCAGGTGGAAATTTTCTCTACGAATTTGATAAGAGAAACGACCTGACCAACGAAGCTCAAGATACTTGAGGTGAGATATTTTCAGTGATAAGGACCTGAGTCCACTAGGGTGGCCCAATTTAGAGCCTCCCAAGAGCGAACAAGAAGCGCCGAAAATTATTATCTAATCTGATAGAATAAATGACGCTACAAATGTCTTGGGCATCAATTTTGCAACCTTTGTTCTCTTCCTCATCTACTCACAAGCAACTCTAACTTCGTCACTCTGTAATCCTTCCCAATGCACTTCCTGTTGTCTACTATTCAACCTTGCAACCTCGTCAAACTGATAGGCGCCTGATAGTTTGTCGTATTTCAGTTCCAATAGTCGCTAAGCCTCAATCCTTCATTTTCCATCAGAAGACTCGGCACACTCGCACTTGCATCGTTCAACTCACGAATTGCATGGTCTTACGGACCTAAAGGACTGGGGGACCTCATTACACAGTGTCGACAAACCAGCCTGCTCTCAACAGGATCTAGGACTTGCCACCAGTTTGGCTTGCGGCGGTTGTCGTGAAGGGCCTCAAACCGCTCGTAATGGTTCGCTTTACCAAACATCTTCAAGTCCCAGGGCTTTATTCACCGATGGTTCTTTTCTCGAGAATCATCTCGACTATCGGCTGGAGCTTGACATCTGAAGTTGTCGTTTTCGTGCGTGTACGGCTCCGTATATACGTCCTAATTGCCCGCCGGGTCTTCAGATGTTTCAATTTTGAATTGGGCGTCTGAAAACGAGAAGAAATTCTGAGTCTTTCAGCGGCATGGTCCGTCGGATCATGGTCACTCTGACGAAAGCCACTTCCACTGGATGCGGACTTCTCGCCTGTCTGCGAATTGCCAATGGGTCCAAGTGGCTAGCCACCACCGCCGGAACAGCATTTCAAATACTGCTTCTACTGTGCGTTATTGACAGGCGGCAGCCTTCGTATACCCTTGAATACGCGTAATGAAAATTTGGATGGCCATCTGTGAGTCTTGCAGCTGTGCAGGTTGAACACGACCATCTCGTATTTACGACTCGTCTTACTCTGGCCGCGTCACCTCGAGATATTGGAGAGCTCCAGCTTTAAATTCTTTCAAATCCATTCATAGCCATCGGACAGAAATTTTACCTTCCTTGGTTTCTCGTATATACTGAAAACGTGGCCCAAACATTCGAAGCGAAACCAGGCCACCTCGTGCATTCTGCCGTACCTACAGACGGCGTCATGATCATCATGATTTTCTCGCGTGGGGTGATGAGCGTGCTTGCCATGATTGAACATGGCTATCAGGAACAAGAAATGACATACATGCATTTACGATCGAACCGTCATTGAACTCATTCTGCCTCGTTCCCTCTTCCGGATATGGAAAGTCCTTACCCTCTGTATGGCTTGATTTTCTGTCTGCTGCTTCGTTTAAGGTTTTTGAATGGCCTGATAGGTCGGGAACTAGGGTTGAGGAAGTCTATCGCGTTTGGGTGATCGAACATACTCAATCTGGGCTTGGCTCAGCCCCTGCATACGACGAGAATAAGGCTGCGAGCTGCATGCTACGAGACGTTACTCAGACTACGATAGACGAATCACAGTTCTAAATCCTTCAATGTGTTTGCAAAACCAACATTAGTGACGCTTTGCTTCGGTTCTCTGGGAGCTCCTACCGAACTGCGAATGATTGTTGGTAATCAAACATGATCGAATATTATCACCATGTCGCTCTTGTTCCCAAAACCTGAATACACTGAACGCCAAACGTTATGCGCCACCATAAGAACTTGCTCTACTTCATCATGCATATCGACCCTCCTGCAGCTTTGAGCGTAATTCTCTCGATTACATCTGTGATCATCAGGACGTGTGTCCACCTATCCTCCATCTCAGGATCCGATATTCATCATGCACCAAGATTTTCTTCTCCGCAGTGCTATCCCTCTTTCTATATGCCGCCTTGAGCAACTCCCCGGGATCCATGCCCCAGCACAATGCCTCGTGTTAGCAATCAGGCTTTGGACGGGTGCATCCTTTCCGCACGTTCACACCGCTATCTCTTCTGCGTTCTTACCCTGCGTCAATGCCACTCTAAGTTTTTCCCCCTTCCCCACTCATCCCCGCTCTCTGAATAGCAAGCAGTAAATGCGTCTTCTGTTACGATCATTGCATCCTTCTGGGCTCCGAGGATCCATTGGTCGGCTCATATCCCGCGCAGTCCTTCTATGAAGATCAGCCCTCACTGTCCAAATGTAAGGTCTTCGTCGAAATGATGATACGACGGATGATCAAATAATCTATAGGCAGGTGTAAGTAAGCAAGTTGTCTTTTTTTCACTGTCCGCCTGTTTCATATACACGAAATTCCTTCGTGATTCTAAAACTTGTTAGATTGTAGTGTGTTATCTTTCGCTAAATGCCCCAAGCTGGATATCTGTATCCTTTGTGGGAGCGGGGGGCAATTGTCTTGACCCTGACATGCATCAGTCATATCCTCATTGTTTCAATCTCCGTGGACGTGGGGAAGCAGCATGTCGGCATGTTCTTTTGTCAAGCCCTTTCTACTTCTCGTCTCGCAACTCCTCTTCTTCTTCCTTCATCCCGCCCCAATATGCCATTCACGTTGGAACTATTAAAACCCTCATTTTCTGTCCTCCTTTATCTAATCCAATTGAAGATGCAGTAGAACTGCGTATAGGTGCTTACATGCGTCCGTTCACGCTATCTTATCCAGATATGTCCTCCTGATCCCTCTGGTAGCTCACACGTTCATATCAGAGCATTCGTGACCTATAGATTATTTTAATATTTTCCCCACATTCATAGTGCGACGCTGCCTTGGAGAAAAGATTATCGATAGAGAAGATAATGACATTAGGTGATCATACATGGAACGTATTCATTACATTAGGTTGAATTCTAGCGATTTAAAGTGGGAACTTGACGTAGAAGGTATCGTAAAGATATGTCCAATCATGAACAGTTACCTTCTTAAGAGACTGAATTCTGTTATCGGGGGTTGTGCCAACTCAGTGGAAAGCCTCATTGCGCTTCATACATATGAGGAATATTCCGAAGCTAATCATAGAGAAATGGCTCATGCGTGTCGAATTTAAAAGGGTTTTCCCTTCTGGAAGGTTGAAGCAATGTTGTCAGAAGTATAATGCTTGGATTCTGAGCTTTATTATGGTCTCTTGTCATCGATTAGAAATATAAGGTTCTTGAGCTCTATATCTCATTCACATTCAAGTTCTCGCTTCATCCAGGAAGATAAGGATTCTTTATGTGAACGGGTGTATATTTAAGTATAACATCTCCAGCGGATGCTCTTCCATCGAAGGTACAGTGCATGCTAGCCTCGAGGACGTGTCATCTATTTACATTTCATGTCTATGACATCGAATTCGCATCATTGCGCTATCCAAAACTTTGGCGCACCACCCCGCATTACGTTCCCCGTACTTCGCTGTATTGCGACGATAAAGTTTAAGTTAACTTTAACCAAGCTGAAGATGAATATGAAGTAAAGATAAGATGCTTTGAGGACAAGGGCAGGCTGACGCATTAGCTTAATATGGACGGAACCTTGTTTCCCCGCCCTTAGACTTCAATGCGCCAGTGCTTGGGAACGCATCCAAAATGGCGCTGCTTATGGAGGAAGACAACGAAATAGCCTAAAGGCGCATTTGGCACCTAGTCCGGGAGTCTATACCAGCTTTCTCCGTCTTATAAAGATTTTACATATGTATACTGCACTATGTTCCCGATCGAAAGCCTAGTCCGTTTGACTTTACAGGCTAGCGTGGCGGTATTGAACGACTGTACATAACGGGGTTTGACCGATACAGCTCCGTGGCACCAAGGCCCATAGTGCGGGGTAGCGGGGTCTATCTATCACTTGACCTATTGACTTGGAATGACATTGAATTCATAGGCACTTCTTCAAGTTCTTGACACTGATTCAGAAGAAAAAGTCGTGAGGCGTTAAGCACAAACTATTTTACCAAAAGTCCACATGTTCGCCCACCGCCGCTCTTCCATAAATGCATGCGCTCGAAATAGTTATTCCGCCTAGAAGGCTCACGCCCAGGCGACATGAAATCGTGTAACGACGTGGAATGCCTAAGACTTCACTTCCATCATGCCACGCCGACGCACGTTAATTATGCCAGTGCGCCGTTAACGCGCTAGACATGCGACCTCCGCGCGATGTTCATAGTGCATGGGCGCGTGAGTGCGTGAAGTCTCCGGCGCTTGATGCTTCCCTGGTACATGAGAGTCGACGTGGGAGAGACCATGCGCCAAAATAAACGCACGCCGCCTACTATGTCATTCATACGTACGGCGCTTGGGCGGCTCAACGCGTCCCCACCTATTCTGCGCTCCGTTGACAGACGCGGTTTGTTAGACTTTCAAGCGATTTGTGGCCATTGTCGGCGACGGTGTTCTGACCTGTCGCCCATATTGACGAACTCCAGAAGCGCGCTAGACCCACCTCTGAGAAATTCTTTCTCACCGCGTCGATTTTTGGCTCATCTAGATCGCGTCAAGCTGCGCCTGGTCCCCATGCTCCCAATCCCAATTGTTATAGATTAGAAAACACGCACATAAACGCACGCGCACCTGGAATAGAACTTTAGGCTGGCGAAGATCGTCACTATGACGTATACACACGACTTTTGACCTAGGTGAATACCATTCCTTTGGTATTATCGTTAAACACAAAGGGATTACTTTCACAAGCCCTTCATGACGAAACACGATGATGAAGTAGACACGTTCCACATCCTATACGGCAAGTGGACTTTCGTGGAGATTCCGATTATCAATCTTCCACCCCGAATTTACTATTGCTTTGTTCGAACGAAACGAAGGGGTGGTAAGATAAAACGAACCTCCCCCTCCTGATTCTGTGGCATTCTGGAACGATGAGCATATGGATTACCACTTCCATCCCACCCACGCACGTTGTATGTGAGCAAAGGCGAGTAGAGAGAATTGATCCGTGCACTTGAACGGAGCGCGGAATCGGAAAGAGATAACTTCAGAAGTTAGAATAAGCCGTCCTCCGAGCCGATCATCGACGGAGGTGATATATTCATACTTTAAATTTCAGAGATACACATTCCCCGAGAATATAGGTGTCCATACGGTCGTGCGAGCTCGGGGGCACACATGGAAGAAATGGAGATGATATCAAAGAGTGTCAAATGCCCCAAAAGAATATGGCGAAGACTCTAGAAGATCAAGGAGAAATTCAAAGAACTCGAAGGAAAGACAACAAAGACGGTTTGTACTCCCCAAAGTCCGTCTCGGGCGTAGCACATGAGAACCGGGACGCCGAGGCTGCTTGAACATAGTAAGTATATGGACATCGAATACGGACTCCCAAACACTCAAATTTACTCAAACTGTGCAACACGATCATCGATAATCGAATCGATTTAGATCGTCGTCAGCCCAATAAATCATTTCACTCCACTTCGACAGAACCAATACCAGGGTTAGAGAAGCCCCAAAGGTATCCCGGCCAATAGAAAGTGGAAGAATTGACGCATCCATGGAGGAGCAATTTTCTAATTAACGATTCATATCATAAGTATAGACCGCTATATATGTCCTCCGCACCCCGATTCAGGAAACACGAGGCCATCGAGTCCCCCGTTCCGCCTCTGATTTCAGGACCCTCTCCGCGCTGAGCTATGTATAAATTCACACTGCTCCCACTCACAGAGTTTCATAGATAATATTAACATCCCCGCGTCCCAGCATCCTGGTACTGTTTTTACGGCAATTCATATCGTGTTCATTTTGTTGGAATCTCAGTGGGAGAGTAGAGAAAAGGAATTTGGTCCATGTCAGAGTCTATGCGCACGTAGATTTTATTTGGATACTGGAGACAAGGCACTTACCGTAAAATGCCTCGGGGGTCTGGAAAGTCCAGAACGTTGCCACCCGTCCGTACGGTGGTGCGCGCGCTGTACATTGACCTGACATTGTCGGCATATGTGTAGATGTTCAGATGCCGACAGATTTGAATCGTCGTTATCATCATGGAATCTACAGAACCCACCACAACGGTGCGAAGGAAATACTAATCCTATGACGGCTTACCACCTCCACGGCACATTAATGACTGTATAACATTGAATATCCAGAACTCAATACTTACTTACTATGAATACGTAGCACGCTCATTAATGACACTAACTGCGGTAGTATTTATAATCCCCCATAACCACACCGAAATCCGAAATGAAAAATATGAAGCAAGCGTGAACTCGGAGATGACGACGTCCCGCACGCACCCTAGATAAGCAGGGAAAAATTGTGCTTGCGAGTGCATAGTCTGTAACTCGAAGCCGTAACAAACCCGGAGAAAATAGACCTTAACGTGCGGGTGCGGTGAGGCGTCTGCGTCTGCGTCAATGTGCTTGTCTTATCTCATTGCCAATGACGGTGCTTTGTCTCCACCCATGTGGCTGGGGCACTGGGCGGCGTGATTGACGAATGATTGATAGATGGTTAATTCGGATTCTGAGATCTGTGCTCTGGCATATGATATCTTGGTGCATTGGCCTTTAGATCTACGCCTGCGTCTGTGTCTGCTTCTACGCCCGAGGGCTCAGTGATTTTGACGATTGAGATGTGCTTTCTGTGATGTAAAGTGAATGATGTGATGTGATGCGCCGTAGGGAATTCGAAGCCTCGATCCTCGAGGGCGCATCAAAAGTGTATACATAGTGCTTGTTTATTTATCGAGTGGTCATTTGTCGAGAAGAGAGGTACATAGATGCTGACGTCGCGATTCGAGCCAAGAAATGTTATTTGTGGGTACTCACACAACAGCGAAATGACTGAAATATACATCATATACACCCTCCGAGTCAGATAGTTGACAATTACGACCCCTTTCCCAATGATTTTATTCATTGTCGATCAAGATTCAAGACTCGTGTATACACACATCGAGTCGTTCCTCCTGAGTAACCTTATTCGTATTCGAATCATACCCGAGCGCCCATTACCCAATATAGCAATCTCTTCTTTTCCAAGTAAATCCTTTCAGTAACACCGCCGCTAGCCGGCGCCGAAGAAACGCGAAATGGCATTCCGCGGGGGAGATCCATACGCATACGTACCTACTTACTTACCTATCAATGTAGAGATTCATCATTTAACTGCAACCCCTTCCTTATTCATCTCCGGTAGCACAGCGCCGCATCGAGTCAATAATTTACTAAGATGATTACTTATAATTACAGTACAGTAATGACTAATGACTGATGAGGCGGAACCAAATAAATAAACGCCCATTCAAGCTCAAGTTTGAATTGACATGAAAAAGCTGTGGCCCCCGATAATCGAGTTGTGTCTTTGTGAGTCTGTTGGGGCGAGTCATTCCCATGGTATGTGTTGGAGTTGTCTGTCAGCATTCGTGTTCGTTGGCTTCTAAGTGTGACGCGAGTAGAATAAGTAGCTAAAGCGCTCAACGCCATGCACAATACTTATTTATGTCCGGGGAGTCTACAGCTATTGACAGCGCGGCCCCGAAAGAAAGGACGAAAGAAAGACAGAAAAAAACTTTGTCCTCAAACGACGCGCGTTGATCATCATAAGAATGAAAAGATCTCTATCCTGAAGAGATGACTACCCCGACTCGGAATCGTCCTGCGTGAATTTCTGTACAGTATTCCTTTTTGGTAGTGGTTAGTTTGAGTCAGTAACCATTCCAAGTCAGCAACCATTCTGGCAAGTAATCAATACTCGGCCAGCTGCGCGCCGGGGCACTGTAACGCACAGCATACGACTTACAACTTACAAACGATGATATGAGATGAGAATCTTTGCACGTACGCGCCCTCAGGATTACGATTATGATTAGGTGGAGACCCGAGGGTGGAGTTAGTCAGTAAGACGTCGACTGCGCTACGGGTGGAACTTGGAGGAAGGCCGAGTCGATTCCAGTCGCCATGAGCTTTGCGTAACTTGATAAACACTGCGGCGCCACCGCGCAGTCGGCGAGCTGAGTGCTCGGTATCTTAGCTAGCATCTGTAGCTTAAGAACGCCATAGTGTCCGTATGAACGCACAGCATACAACTTACAAACGATGAGATGAGGTGAGATGAGATGAGAATCATTGTATGTATGCGCCCCTCAGGATTAGTATTAGGATTAGGTGGAGGCCCAAGGGTGGAGTCGGTCAGTGAGACGTCGACTGCGCTACGGGTGGAACTTGGATGAAGACCGAGTCGATTCCAGGAGCCGTGGGCTTTGCATTACTAAAGAACGCTGCTGCAAACGCCACGGCGCAGTCGGTGAGCTGAGCGCTCGGTATCTTAGCCAGCACCTGTAGCCTTGGGGAACGCCATAGTATTCGTATGAACATCCTAGCACAGTGCAGTACAGTAGCACAACAGCACTACCAGCGAGCAGCTCCCGATGAACGCAATGCATGCACCTATGAGTGGCGCACAGCGATATGAGTGCAGTAACCTAGCGCAGCTCGATATCCTTTTCGATGAGTATAAGTACATCAATGAAATGAAATAAAACGAACCGCGACGAGTTTAATAAATTAATTAATTGAAGTGACGATGACGATGAGTCATGACGCCCTAACGAAAATCAGGAGCTGCTGCTGCTGCTGTAGGGACCGTGCATGGAGCGTATACTGTAAGGGCTGCAGAGGCTGCTGCGCGTCGCGTTGTGTCGTGTCGTGTCGTGCGCATTGTACATCGCACATTGCACATCGCGGATTGGAGATAAGCTTGCGTCATACCCATACCCCTGACGGATGATTCAGAGTTCCTATACAGATCGGGAGGGAGGGTGGGTGGGTAGGTGTGGTCGATATTTGATTCGGAAGAGCAGGACCGGTGGAGTTGTAGGATACTCTAGATTATGTAGCTGAAGGGAAGGAAAAAGGCGAGGCAAGGGAAGGCGGCAGGTCGGGGTGGAGAGCGATAGAGGTAAAAAGTGGAGGCGGAGGCAGAAGTGGAGGTGGAAGAGCGTAGCGATCTCCAACCAGCCTGCCGACAAACCAATTACTTACCGATGCTAAAGTCACGAATGAAGGTCTAGATTCAACCCTTCATACGCGCGTAAATACTTGAGTAACCGTATCTTATCTTCACCCCCCCATCCCACCTCGAGGCGCTAAAATTTACCATCTTTCGGAGGGTTTCGGTAAAGCAAGGCAGGGCGTTCGTTGGTTCAACTATAAGTAAAGATTGAACGAAGGGAGCGGCCCTGCACCCGCGAATGAAGTATAAGGATGCCGAGCGCAGTTTGCCGTTGTGGGTTTAGGGCAAAATGAAGGGACTTGGCGGTGTGCGGTTAGGATATTGGGGTGGTTGGATAGTTGGGTTTAGCGCCGGCGGCGCGCGGCTGGAGTGAGTCGAGAGCGGGGTGGTGCTCTGATCAGAGATTTAGATTTGGATTATCGGAGGGCCAAATGTACATGTCGTTTACTTACTTGCTTGCTTGAGCACGCGTATCCAACTTGCATACGCGTCGTCGCCGCAACGCAAAGCAACGGACCCAGCGCCTTCCACCTACGCCTTCTATTTTCCTATGTTGCCAGGCTCCAGCAACTGTCACGGCGGTTTAACCTCGCGTGGGAGAAAGCGAACGGGACTGCATGGTGCGCTTTCGCGAAATCGCAGGGGCGGTCCAAGCGAATATAGCCATAAATGGCAATCTGAGGGCCCGAGCATCATGATTCATCAGTAGCGCAAGCTGTGGGCAGTGGAATGAGAACAAGAATAAGGATAAGGATACACCGCAAAAGCTGTTTGACGTCGAAATGATATCCCGCTCATGCATCGTCAAGCAATTGGATCCTAGCTACATGTGATATGGGATTGATGTCG
>MU155465.1:8946-34226 GCA_015484465.1 Pholiota conissans
CTATCGTAAAAGAGTATGTTAATAATTTGGAACGAGGCGGCGAATTCGAAGAGTGGCAGTGGTGGTTAAAGCTGGACTTACCCAAATGGCTGAGTGGGATGGCTGCGATTAACAGGAACAGATCGCGGATCGAAAAGGGTTTGATAACCAAATCTACATCCCAAGGATGAATGAGACGAAATAAAACACAACTAAATGAATACTCGCATAGTATACACACGTAACGGCTGAACTGCATCAAGACCGTAATCTTCAACACAGTCGCGGAAGAGGTCAGGCTCAATCGCGGTACCAGTAGAGCCCCCCAGATCGTATCTATGCGAAGGCATTGGAAAATAATACTCAGTCCCACTGTCACTGCGACTGCCACTCCCGGTGACCGCAGACGCAACGGTACGATGCTCGAAAGAGAGTGGAGGGAGAGCGGAAGATGCCATCAGGTAATTGCGTAGCGCGTATACCGCGTCATGATCGCGCACATTCGCCCGAATGGCGCGCAGGAGGTCGGTGAGAGGGGTGATAGGATAGTTGGGAGAGGGCGTTTTCTCCCGTCTGAATGCCACCGCAAGTGACACGGTTAGAGGGGGTGAATACAAAGAGAGTTGAAGCTGAATGGACGTACAGATAGAAGTGGAGATCGCAGGCTGCTTTTACGTCGTCTATATCATGCAAAATGCGATTTATGAGTGTCCTTTACATGTTCTGGTAAGATAATGATGTTCGCGGTAGTTGGGAAGTGCAAGATGCTCACAATATGACATTATCTATCTCAAACATTGTCCGACAGAGTGACGAAGGCGGACAAGAGACGAGAGACGAGTTGTTGATGAAATGGCGGTGTGAAAGGCTGAAGGCAGAATGGGGGAGCTCGCATGAGCAGAATTTATAGTGTCGTTTGTACAACCAAACATGACTCTGCAAAACAACATCTACGGTGGCCCCGTTGAATTTCTGCGTTTACGACCGCGTCACGCACGCTATTGACGACTAGTTCATCCCTGAACTATAATATAAGTCAAAGGACCTTGATATACGCCGCGTTGCAATACCCAAGACCACGTTGGAGTTCGATTATGCATGGTTGGCGGGCATATTAATAGAATAGAACTTACAATAATTTCTCAGCGGGGTTCAGCAGTACTCAGATTTAGAATTTGAGTGAAGGACGCGCAGAGGAAATTTAGCGCAGAAATTATCAACCCTAGGTCAAGTCCATCGCCAAGAGACGCCATCCGAATCTATATCCAATCCTAGAAAATGCGAAAAGGGGTAGAATAACAGCGAGAAAGCAGAATGGCATTCCATCGAGCCTCGACACATAGAGAGAAGGGCGAAGCTACAAGCTGATCGGAGAATTAAAGATATTGCGGGTGAGGGACTCAGATACAAGGATGCGCAAACGATAAACAACAGCAGAGAGAGAAAGCGTACATCCTCACAACATGGGTTGAAGAAAGAAGAAAGAAATCCGAGACGAGAACTAGGAGCAGAGGTAGGACTGAGCCTGCAAATAAAAACTGTCAGAGCATGTTGGCTCATTGTAGAGAAAACAATCCGATAAGGACTGTGAAACGTCAGTTTCAGTGTTTAAAAATATATTATATACGTATTTAGTCCGGGAATTGACGTACATGAATGGTAGGTTGGGATTCGTCGGCGGGAAGCAGCAGCGCGATCAGAGGCTATAATGGTATATATTCTTTTAGATTTTCGTTATACAAATAACGAAGTTTGGCGCACAGAGAGAATTGGAGCGACGAAGTTTTCTAGGTTCGAAGCAGGAATGCTCGTATCATCATTTCGAACGACGTGATGTGCAGTGTGATCGTCGACCGCAGAGGTAGCCAGTGGTGGTGAAATAGCTACATCGCCATGAGCTGCATGTTCTAAAAGCGAAAGCGAAATGGCGAGCACGTCAGTAAACGATGATATGTAGTAGGTCAAGGTACATACGACTTACCACATCGTTTTCAACCTTTTTCCCCCTGACTTCCGCATTCGCATTTCCCAGAGAAGTTTCGTTAATGCGTTTCGATGGGAAGCATGTCCCCAAAATTACTTTCGGAGGGTTGACGTAGACGTCGTGGTTTGATCGAGGGAGGGGATGGGGATGGAGAGGTGGCAATGCAGGATGAATACGTGGATGAAGATAAGGTACGGTCCCATTGATGCCGCCCGGTGACAGATGACCGCAGTTCTCGTCGAAGCATGTTGAAGTATATTTTACCTAGACTAGAAATCGATTACCCGCCTACATACAGAAGATGATCGTACTACTAACCCACGTAACTGGTCATTGACCGGTACGTATCGCACATCAGCCGGTGTTCGAGGAGGCGCAAATGCAGTTCTCCTGGGTAGTAGATGACGATACCGATGTATACGAGGATCTGCGTGAAAAGCCTGTCAACGGACACGTTAAGATGTGTCGACACTCTTTCCAAAGAATGGCTTACACGCATCTTCCCTATCATAACCTCCATAACGCACGCTTGCCCAAATCGCAGGAGACAAGACACCACAACCACCCAAATATACTTCACGCGAATCACCGATCATCTGTATACAGACGAGGCGACGGGGCTTTTGTATCTGAATTGATTCCATAGCGGTCGTCGGTATAGTTCTTCGCGTGCGTCGAAGGGAGGGCGGAGATTGCGAAGGAGCACGTCGTGAAAATGATATGAATAGAGGAGAGCCCCGGGGATGGATGTGTGGGGAGGAGTAGCGACGGGTGGCATTGCGCTATTGGACAGCGAGAGTTACGAGGAGACAGTACGAGACACCAGCAGTGAGAAGAGGTTGGATTGTAGTGTACGACGACGATGAGAGGTGCGAGCGAGCAGCTACTTAGACGAAGACACGTCGAAGAGCATCGCAGCATCTTTGCGTCGGACAGGGGAAGGTGACGATGACATGCTTTCGGAGTTTGAGCTTGAAAATGACGAGTCGAAAGAGGCTGGAAGGAGGCTGGAATTCATAAATTAGTGCGATACCGCGGAGAGAAAACGAGGACGAACTCGATGGGACTGTTCATTGTGCGTGCATACACGCATGTATGATACGAAAACAGGAGGCGGACATCATCGCGGTACTGGAATTCCGATTGGGGAGCAGTAGAGTCGCGCGAGACGGGGAGTTGCGTGAATATGCCGCGAAAGCGAAGTCACCGATGGTGCGAAGAGAAGGATCCAATGACTGTCGTGCTGATGGCCCCTGGAGCACGGCGCTGCGTTTTGAAAGAAGAGGCGACGGTGAATGGGTTATCGCGAGTCCTTGAGAAGGAGATGAGCGCACTGTAGTTCAGATCGGATGTGCAACGTGCATGCATATGCGCAATGTCCTCATCTCATATTGAGACAGAGGGCTAATGAAAGAGGGATACTGAACTGCACGGAGTGTGTTGTTCAGTCGGTAAGAGATGTGCGAACGAGATGGGTCAATGCAGAGAGCTTTGAGAGTGGGCGACGCGTCGAATCAACGAGGACATTCTCACGACACCATTTCGTCCGAGTTCGGCCGAATCATGGTTCGTATTTCCTCTCATCACCTTGCCATTCGAACTGAAGATGAGCACACCATCTGCCACCTGCTCGAGCACTCAGTCCAGTGAGCATCAATGAACATCATCAACAACATTAGCGCCTTACTCAAGACGCCGCTACATACACATATGAACTTTCTTCGGTGCCCAGCTGCGCATACACCCTATCTTTCATCTTGGAGCTCTACCCTCTCTTCGTCCACGACCCCAAGTCTATTCTTGAAACGATTTGATCTGCTGAGCTCGGCCTCTAGATCAATTCGACCTCACTAGCATGATCGTTCTACTACCGCACGACTCATGCCTCCTTCAGCACACTATCCTTCGTCCACACTTTCATGCTCTTGCACGCCAGCAGATTTAATTCTGAATCAAATATGGGCTCAGAAAATGGTTGACTTTTAATGCATAATGCGTCACTGACAGCGTCACCTTCGTCCTCGCAGGAATCATTCCAACATCTGTAATTTCAGTACGGTCTTCGTCCTTGTCGAATGTAGCGCGAGATTTGATTACACCATGACTTCCCCGGCGAACTGTTCTACGCATAGAGCGAACAGGAATGTATTCCGATGTGGTATGTCCCTTTCTCTTTTCATATAGTATCGTGCTCAAAAAACCCTGTAGGAACGAATGAAAAACACAGGCCGAATGCGTCTATGCCATCCTCCTCCTCATGCTGGATTATGAAGACACCTCGAGATATGAGTGGGTTTCTTCTGGTACGTTTTTTCCCGTATGCTGTTTTTGCACCACTCTCATTGATGTTGGTTTGATCATTTCTCACTCGTCGCTAGTCGTCTAGATCTCCTGTCTATTCAACTCTCGAATCTGAAGACTCTAGTGCGCTAATGACACAATTATTCTCCACTTGTACATATAGATCCACGCGCGGCAGTAGCTTTGGTACTCGCATCTGGATTGAATACAGTATCGAATGTGTTGACTACAAACTGTGGTAGTCTCATCCCCCTCATCACCATTCGGATCATTCCACCATCTCAAGCGCCTCTGTACTATGTAATCTTTGTAAGGTCGAGAGCACCACGCCGAACGCATCTGAGCTATTATCACCTTAGTTGTTGAGATTAGGAGAGACCCTGGTATGCAGGTTAAAATTGAACGTCTACTTTATCAGTTCAGGTGTGGAGTCATAAACATCGTCATCAACCCACTCCCAGCTTGATAAACATGTTAATACATGGTGTTTTACTCATTTCATTGAAACTCACCTGAGGTTCGATCAGGGGGCTGTTTTCCGTGCAATCCGTCAGATCGACCCCTACCAGTGGTCCCCCGTGGGAAATGACTAGCCGACGTCAAACAATGGTCACAGATCACGCAGCGGCAGTCGATGCGCGCCGCGTCTCGCGCGCATTTTGACACTTGATACAATGTCTGTAGTATATGCCTTGGACTGCACAGGATACTCAGAAGTTCGGTTGGTTTCTATGTCTAATAAATCTATGTGAAAATCCATCAAGCTCAATACAAGACTAAGTACAGTTTCAAGTTGCGCGTCCGGCCTTCCTCAAGCTCGTCCAACAGTGAATAGGTTACAATTATGGCACATGCGACTCCGAGAGAGTAACTTGAATGAAAGTTTAAATAGAGTGGGAGAAGATTCGCCTTACAGTGGTTGTGACAAGTGGTTGAGTACTGAGTACTGAATGGTGAAAATCGCAACAAAGTCAGCCATTTATTTCACTTAAACCATTAACCCATGTTTGCTTACACTGAAGCTCCAATCCTCAAGCCGATTGGCACCCACAGTCACTTCTGTCCGAGTTGAGCGCATCGAACCCAACTAGACATGGGATAGCGCGCACCTGCATAAAATAGCTGTACAGAAATACATCTTGACCAGGCAGGTTTTGTCTGACCAAAACCACTATCCAATAATTTGGAGTTAACATGCAATAATACAACTCGTCCATTATACCCCTTCAGTGATACTCTTTGAGAAAATTTGCACCAATTCACCTACGGCATTCTGCATGCTAATTTTTTCCTTTCGGAATGAGTATATATGAGAAGGGACTGACGAGGAATTGCATCGAGGTGGGTGAGCGGCGTCGAGAAATTTCTTATCACTGGATGCAAGCATGGACGAACACCAACTTCAACACCGGCAACCTCTGAACCACTGCTTCATTGTTGCTACTACTAGCCCATTTCTGTGCTACAAATCAATACAGATTAAGTCAAGCGAGTTCCTTTTTGGAGACTTGGGAAAGTGTATTAATGGTTGGAAGATACAAGGACGAAAGTTTGTAAAAAGTTGCCACCACGGTGAATTGAACACCGACCCTCGCCGATCCAAAGTGCGAGACGCGTTTGAAATCGAAGCTGGCGAATCACTGCTCGCCAACTGTAGTGGTCGTCGCAGCCTTGTCCGCGAGAGAACATCAACAGCATCATGACATGCGCGCTGCGTGGCGGGGAGCTTGGGTATAGTATGTGAACCATGGATCACTGGTTCTCGGTGGGGACTCGAAAACTTGCGACCAACGAAGAGGAATGTGATGTCGTTCGCCGTCATTAGGAATGTCAGCCTGTCATTCAATTCATGAAGCGGTGCGATAGTCGATGTAGCATTTCGTGTCGCGAGTCGCGATGCGCCAGAACGCCCCGCGTCTCGCGGCGCGCACGGTCTGCGTGATCTGTGACCTCGCTTAGGAATTTCCCGCGGGCGACCACCGGTAGGGGTCGATCTGACGGATTGCTCGGAAAACAGCCCCCTGGGTGCGATGATTGTGGCCTTGCAAGCTTCGGCCGAAGTTGGCAAATCCGTACACAAAGATTACGCTCCGTTTGGGAACAAAATCCGATATTTAGGATGGTGTCTCACCCATCGCTTGATAGTATCATCATATGAGGTCCAGCTGTTTGCGACACCTTCGGCAAACAAGTCTAGGAGATGTTGATATGCTTGGCCCTGGTCACCAAAATTCTAATAAAACCATCAGCATCAAAATGTAGAAAGTAACCACATATAACACACCAGCTTTTGCAACAAGTCTAGAATCATGAAGATTTCCCAGACATAATGAATATCAATTTTATGCCTGAGAAAGATGGAGTCAAAGTTCATAAATGCTTGTTGCAGCTGGTCAGATGGTATTGGTGAGGCCATAAGAAGGGTTCCAAATGAGAGTAACCGGCACTTTTCTCGTTCTGCTATCTCGACCATGTTATACGATGAGAGCATTTCTGAGAATGAATGCCCGAGGAACATGCACAGAAGTTTGGTGCAATATTTGTCAAGGTCAAGAAAGTATTTCTGGGAGCGGATTGGATCCTGGAGAAAATCGGGGAGTGATGCATGGAGAAATGAAATTCGGTTGAACCTAACCTGAACAACAGCTGTTAAATCCAGGAATAAAATTTGTAGGGTGTCGAGGTTCATCGAGAATATCTGCTCAATTTGGTTGACATTGAACACACGACTATGCTTATTAGAGATTATAATGAATGCCAGAATATCCAATACTTGATCAAGATTCTCGATCTGAGAGAATATGTGTTGGTAAAGAGAGTCGAGATATGCGAATGGATGTTCCGACAATGGGTTCAACAGCCGGAGATCAAGAATTGTCTTGAGTTGCTGAGCAGGATTAGCGCGAGGAGATGAAATATAGTTGATGACAGTGGATGCGTAGATAAATTGATTGGAGGCCTTTTCCACGAGCTCGGTGACAGTTGAGACGGATGGCCAGTCAGGAGTGAGAAGGTGTCGAAAAGGATGGGTCTTCTTGATATCTGTGAACTTTTCATTCAAGTAATGCCGAATGTCATCCGAGGCCTCGCTATCATCAAGTGGAATAGTTTCTAGCATATGAGAGACTGTCTCTTGATCAAATTCGAAGTGTATCTGCGGTTCTCGGCGACTTGCAATGGCAAAAATGATAGGAATGTCCATGCCATTGCAAATATTGCCAACCACTTTGATTAGATTTGCTTGTTGATTTCGGTTGAGGCATTCGTCTAGACCATCAATAACGACGACAAATTGTCTTGCTGAGGATGAAGGGAGAGATATCAGGGGCTGGATAATGAGCTGCTGAAGCTGAAATTCCAGCGACTGCGCGAAGATGAGTGGATTATGATCAATTGTTGACAGAATGATATCAGAGGTCGCGGGAATTTGTTGGATAAGTTGATATGCCAATGTAGAGACCAAGGGTGCTATTGTATTCCGAGTAGAATCGCCTCGGGAAAAGAAGAAGCTGGCAACAGCTACGAACGTGTATCGGAGAAGGAGTAGTTCCAAAATAGACTGCATAATTGCGGATTTACCGGCACCTGCCGCACCGTTCAGCCAGAGAATCCAGGTCTTCCGATCACAAGCTAATTGTAGTGTCCAATCGCGAATCATTCCAAGAATTTTGACCCGTGTATTTTCGTGACATCGAGGGGGATCATAACGGTCGGCAGAGTTGTGGAAGGCAGAGGAGGAAACACGATTCATTAGACGCTGTAGCGGATGGATTTCTGATTTAAACAATGTTAGTTGTGAATATTCGTCTGAGTAGGGATTTCCACTTGCCTTGGGCGCTGCTGATATGATTAATGTTTTGTGCTTGAACAAATTGTCCTCCAGATATCACATTGTTGTCTCCGAACATTCGAGTCGATGTCCTTGGCTGTGACTGTGTCCTTGTCATCTTGTCTGTGTATTGGCCACAACCTGATTACTCACCGCAGGAATTCCTGGGCCCATCCTAGGCCCATACACATCCCTAATACTTTCGGTTGGTTGAATGGGCAATTGATGTTGGGGCGCATGAGTGATAGGTTCTCTTCCTTCTTCATTAAGCAATGCAGACACCGACATAATACGTCTTCCAGAGCTCGACATTGCGCTAGATTGTAGGTGAAGAAGGAAAAAGTGGCGAATAAAGGAACGGCGAGATACAAGTGGGAGGTGTCAAAGGGATACGCGCGGCGAGGTTCTCCTTAAATGAGTCGTTCACGGGCGTTATTTTGAAGGAGGCTGTACTCTGCATTGACCGATCATTTCTTTGAAGGAGCGATTATCATTGCCCTGAGGTATGCTTAGTCGTATGTTCGGCTGTGTTAGATCGCCTCAATCTGAAAATCTCCTATGACATACGAAAGCACGGCAGTTATGATTATCGCATTAAGTACTGTACACTATCGTGAGGCTCGCTTACTCGCCGCAACCACGAGGACCTTCAACGATAGTTCGCTCCAAGTGTGCTAGACACATAGACCTATACCACAACCAAATTCTACCTCTACAAATGATCGCACTTTTGTTCACTCCAACCGCATATACATGAGTGGCCAATCTTTATTCAGATTGCGATGACATTGAGCAGCAATGAATGCACAGCATGTCAAAGTACAAGAGCTAAGAGGGATTTAAGTCGGAGCGAAGCAGTGCGAGAACATTGCAATGACCCTATTCGTAAAATCCTATCTAGATTGATCCTAGTAAAGAAGCCTACAAAATTCAAGCCTATTCTATCCATTCAATCTTATGTACCTGAATCCTATAGCCAATCCTACTTATGTATAGGATCAAGGTAGAATTGCAAGTATATATGATGTAGAATTGTTATAGACTTGTATTAAGCTTGCGCTAAGCTAGCACTGGTGAATACAAAGGCATAGGCTCAATCCTACGCTACCTTACAGATAAAGCTAGGATTGATAGTACGAGCTGATAGTAGTGCGGTCGAGTAAAACGGCATCGAGGCCAGGCGTGCAGCCAAGTAGTACCCTGAATACAGAGAGTACAACAAAGGTTGCAACAAGAAAGATGCCTAGTTCGGGGGGCAAAGGGTAGTGAGAATGCTGACAAAAGCTAATTTGATTTCGCAAGAACCAGAAGGTGCGCTGCAGAGTCATCATATCATAGAGATGCCGCTAGGCGTGGATACAAGAGAATAAGCAGCGGCTACATGATCCCATCAATGAAGATATGAAGGCAGTGGACGTCGGGATCACAGGAATACAAGGAAGCGCGCGATGATCGCACAGTTCTCTTCAAGTTGTTCGACATCATCCGAACTTCCATCAGCTTATCCCAGGTGTCGAAAGGTGGTGGACATTTGAACCACGGAAATATAAGGAAGCATGGGATGACAGCACGGTTTCCCATCAATATTTAGCCTAGCGACTGACAGAGATAAAATTTAACTTGGACGACGCTCGCCAGCGCCTCCTGCTAAACATATAACAGATCATGTCATGAGTGCGAGATTATAGAATTGACGAGATCGCGATTCACTCACTGTTTGATCAACGATGGCCATGTGCGAGCTGAGAGACCAGCAACCCCAACATCATGTTCAGAATAGAAATATATGCGTTACTTCGACTCGCAAAACCTGACACCTGTGGCATAGGTGTTCTACTGGTATTGAGCTGCAATGTATCTTCTGAAGGCGATGTGTCGAGATGCCTCGACGCATCTAGCCGAGATTCGAAGTCATCGGCGCTCTCGCTGGCCTCTCCCTTCGTCATCCCATCCTATTTCGGGTGATCGAGCGCCCGCGTCTGACAGTGACGAGCTGAATGTGACATCAACAATTTTCGATAGCGATTTCTGTAAAAGATGTTATTAGCTTATGGTTGCAGATATATAAATATGTTGATCAATGCGACCTACTCGTTGATCGATGAATAATAGTCAGGTAACAGACCTGAGAGTCCACCGACCGCGAAAAGTGTTCCGATGGGATATATATCCTGCTCTCGCTTGCGAATCCGGCTGGAGTAGAAACTCGATTAGGACAGGAGGGAGAACATAACTACGCCGTAAGAGGAGAATATAGTCGAGTGCATCGTCCCCATTGGGAAGGCGGGAGCGATATCATCCATAGCGTGCGCATATACGGAGGTCGAACAGGAGACGAGCGTTGCGGAATGAGTTCGAGGAGTAGAGTTGCGCGTGGAGGTGAAATAATGTGAATCAAGGGGGAGAAAATGATCAGAATGAAACCGAAAGAAAAGTGAAATCCAGAGGACCGTGGTTTCCGCGGAATCTGGCGCAAGACGTTCTGTTGATGGAGGTAAGAGGTGATGGAAAAGGGTTCGTCATGTTGTGGCCGTGAGGCCTAGGTGATGTGTAACAACCAATGTGGGTTGTGCAGATAATGACGAGGGCACAGCAAAGCAAGGACCAGGAAGCGGAGGCGGCGCGGCATTGGGCTTGAGAGTGGGTGGAATTAGAGTCGTCGGTGGAAGGGTACGGGACGATCCGCGTGGAGGAGCACAGGAAGTGAAGACCTTGACGATGCCGAGAGAAGGGTGCGAGGGCCGTCGTGCTGGCGCGCAGCACTGCATTGGGGAAAGAAGAGGTGATGAAGAACAGTCAGCGTGAGACCTTGAGCTTGAGAGCTAAAAGGAGCGCACCATACTTGTCAGGCTGGCGGTGTGCAGGGCGGTGTGCAGCGTGTGTGTATATGCACAGGCTCACGTTTTCGTCGACGATGTCCCCGTCGCACGGTGGGGACAGTGCAAGGCATACAGGTTGTCCATATGTAGTGCTCGGGAGACAGGGGATACGCAGACAAGACGCGTCAGAGCAGAGAGAGGTCCATTGGCGGAAGAATCTGAAGAGCAGGTACCACGAACGCGTCGCATCGAACCAAACAGAGGATGTTCTCACGATCCCTTTCGTCCGAGTTCCGCCGAGCTGTCATTCGTTGATCACTCTAATCCCGTCCTCCATCGATTTGTCGTCCTGACCTCAAAATGATAGCGACATCTACACCCTGCTCCGTGCTCAGTCCCGCGAATGACCGCGACTATCATTGACCGCATTAGTACCTTGCCTGCCACCTGGGGTGTTACATGCCTCATACTTCCCCGTCGTGCACTCCGTCATGCATACATTCCACCTTTCTCGGAACTCTAGGCTCTCCTCGACAACACCCTCGACTCTATTCATGGAGCGATTTTCTGTGTGGAACTCAGCCTCTGGATCAATTAGCCTGATCATTCTACAGCACTAGCAACACTTCTGCCTTTCTCAGAACACTCCATCCTTCACCCACGCATGGATACCTTCGCACGGCAGTAGATCTCGCATCTGAATTAAATATGGGATCAGAAAAGTGTCTATTCTGAATGCATCTGCGTCCACGTCTCCTTTACCTTTGTTAGGACTGCGCAAGTACGAAGTGTCTCCCTATGCAGTGGTATGTCCCTTTCTCCGTTCCTATAGCATTGGCCTAAAAAAATTCCTGTACGACTGAGTGACGCCCACAATCAGTATGCGTTTATATAATCATCACTATCACTATCTTGTTGAAATATAGGGATACGAGATGAAAGCTTGGATTATCCCAGTGCGTTTTGACCCTCATTCCATTTCTGCACCGCCCTCATTGATGTACAATTCATTCATCTGTCACTCATCGCTAGTTGTCTCCCATCTATACAGCTTTCGAACCTATGTATTACACGTATGTGAATGAAACACCCATCCTCCACCCATGCATACTCTACCTATCCTCGCACGCCATAGCCTCGATCGCATAGAGCTTCAGAAATTTGACTCATAATCATCGCAGCCATGTCACCTTCACCCTGTTCGGATCGTTCCACCACCTCCCAAACCTCTATAATATGTAATCTCTGTCTGTACAGTTGAAAACCACATGCTGAACATGTCTGGATAATTGCCGCCTCGTTGGGATTAGGAAAGACCTTGTGATATGCATTGAAAGTAAAAACTTGAATTATTCCGGTGCAGTTTGTCCAGTCTTCGGTTTCTGCGTCAAATTCATTGACATCAGTGGTGTGTTCGTTGCTTGATGGCCACTTATTCAGCCCTCATACCCATGCATGTAAGTAGAAAGTGTGTGCGGTGTCTCGACATCAATCAATTATGAATGTGTTGAATCTGACATCAGGGCTTCAATCGGTCTATATCACATTGTGATTCCCGATCTTCAGAAGCTGGTTATATTACTTTCTTGTTGGAAATCTTCTGTTTAAGAATATTGTTATCATCACCATCTACCTAACATCCTTAATTGGCTTCTCGTACGACCTGAACGACGCCATCAGCTACCACATAGCCCCGTACTCGCCTTCGAATTTGGCGAGTAATTGTCTTTGGTTTCCGCATCGCTTCTTGACTTCGGGCATTAATCTCCCCTCTTTATATATTTCTTAACCCTTGCAAATAGTGCTTCCGAGTCCGAGTTCATCTTTGCTTAAGGCTGTCCTTATCTCGAAATACAATTCCACCTCCATATTTCCCATCTCCTATATCACCTGTCTATTACATCGTGTTCATCCTTGGTCATCTCGACATTTTGACTTTATAGTCAATTCAGGATGATTCGTCCGAAATGTAGTCATCATCATCACCATCAACCCATTTCCGGCTTAATAAACATGTTAATATGTAGTATTTTACTCAATTCATTAAAACTTACCTAAGGTCCAATGATGGTAGCCTTGCAAGCTTTGGCCGAAGCTGGCAAATCCGTGCACAAACATCGGGACAGTATCTCACATGTGATTTGGTGTCATCATCATATGAGGTCCAGCTATTTGTGAGACCTTCAGCAAACAAGTCTAGGACATGTTGATATGCCTGGCCCTGATCACCAAAATTCTGTTAAAACTGTCAGCATTGAAATGTAGAAAAGTAACCATATATAACATACTAGCTTTTTCAACAAGTCTAGAATCTGGACACACCACCCAGGACTATCGTCATTGATTCCTTGCCTGAGAAAGATGGAGTCGAAGTTCATAAATGCTTGTTTTATCTGGTCAGATGGTATTGGTGGGGCATCAAGAAGGCTTAAGATTGAGAGTAACCGGTACTCTTCTGGTTCTGCTCTTTGGTCCATGTTGTTTGATGAAATTGTTTCCGAGAATGAAAGCCCAAGGAACATGCACAGAAGTTTGGTGCAATATTTCTCAAGGTCAAGAAAGTATTTCTGGGAGCGGATAGGATCCTGGAGAAAATCAGGAAGTGATGCATGGAGAAATGAAAGCCAAATGGTATCACCATGACCAGGCTTGAACTGAACAACAGCTGTTAAATCTAGAAATAAAATTTGTAGGGTGTTTGGTTCCATCGAGAATATCTGCTCGATTATGTTGACATTGAACACGTCAATTCCAAAATTGATTATATCGAATGCGAGAATATCCAATACTTGATCAAGATTTTCCACCTGAGAGAATATGTGTCGGTAAAGAGAGTCAAGATATGCGAATGGATGTTCTGACAATGGTTTCAATAGCCGGAGATCAAGGATCACTTTGAGCCGCTGAGCAGGATGAGCACGAGGAGATGAAATATACTTGATGACTGTAGATGCATAGATAAATTGATTAGAGGACTTTTCCACGATCTCAGTGACTGTCGAGATGGACGGCCAGTCAGGAGGGAGAAGATGTCGAAAAGGATGGGTCTTCTTGATATCTGCGAATTTCGCATTCGAGTAACGCCGAATGTCGTCAGAGGCTTCGCTATCATCGAGCGGGATAGTTTCCAGGATATGAAAAACTGTCTCTTGGTTGAATTCATACTGGATCTGCGACTCTCGTCGACTTGCAATGACAAAAGCAAGAGGAATGTCCTTGCCAATGTAAATATTGCCTGCTACTTTGATTAGATTCACTTGGTGATCTCGGTTGAGGCATTCATCAAGACCGTCGATGAAGATGACAAAGAGTCTACACATGTGGAAAGGGAGATTGATCAAAGGTTGGATGATGAGCTGTTGGAGCTGAAATTCCAGTGACTGCTCGAAGATGAGCAGATTATGTGCAATTGTCGATAGAATAAAATCGGATGTCTCTGGAATTTGTTGGATAAGTTGATATGCCAATGTAGAGACCAAAGGGGCTATGGTATTCCGAGTAGAGTCGCCTCGGGAAAAGAAGAAGCTGGCGACAGCTACGAATGTGTATTGGAGAAGGAGCAGTTCCAAAATAGACTGCATAATTGCAGATTTACCGGCGCCTGCCGCACCGTTCAGCCAGAGAATCCAGGATTTACGATCGTGTCCATATTGTATTGCCCAGTCACGGATTTTCTCAAGAACTTCAACCCGTGTATTCGGGTGACATCGTGGAGGATCGTAACGTTCTGCGGAATTGTGGAAGGCTGAGGAGGAAACATTCTTTTCCAGTAACTGTAGTAGCGGGTCGATTCCTGATTTAATCGCACATATTAGTTGTTAATGTTTATTTGCATAGGAAGATCCACTCGCCTTGGGCGCTACTGATTTGATTAATGTTTTCTGCATGATTAAATATTCCTCCGGATATCACAATGTTGTCTCCGAACATATGCGGCGTAGACCTCATCGGCTGCTACAAGATTTCTGTTGTCTTGTCTGTGTATTGCTCCCAAGTTCATAATTACGCACCACAGACATATCTGGACGCATTCTGAGCCCGTACATATCCGTAGTAGTACTCGCGGGCTGATGCTTGACCAAGCGACGCTGCATGGCACGGGCGATATGTTCTGTCCTGGACTCTCCTTTACTGCTAGGAGCGAACGATGGTAAGGATTGCTGAGAGTGAACGGTGAGATGGTGGTAGACGTCCAAGATATGTATGGATTGGCAGCACTGCCGACAGTGCAGAACATGGGCATTGCATTGAGGCTGTAGTTGCCACTCACAGCCTCATTTCTTATTATCGGCGTGCAAGATACTGGGGATGACAAATAAAATAATACACAGGATCATTAATATGTCGGAGGCTAGTGGTACGTATTTATATTTACTGACTATTGTATGTACATAAACTTGCGCTTGGGAAGTCGAAGTGATAACAAGACGCAGATATCAGAACGCTCCGTTGAAGCTCCAAATTTGAAACGGCGCTATTGGAGCGGAAACGGCAGTTGTGCTTCTCGCGAGCTGCGAGCACGTATTCAAATGCTATTAACAAGGCCAAGCACAAGTTCACTTACTGATCTGAGTGCGTCGCATGCCGCCGTGGGTGGGCCTTCGAAAGTATAGATTCATTGTTGCAGTCACTATAATCCTAGTTTTACATTGTACGGATAACGAAAACAGAGAAAGTTGACGATCGCCTTCGGAATACGCAGTATAGCGAGCGAGGGTGTGTTAGAGGGAACTTTGGAAGTAAGTGGGTAAAACAGGTCCTTATGGTGTCATCGTTTGAATTTGTAATGTGAATGAAAGCGAGACTCGAGGGCAAACACTGCTTTCTGGAGATGATGTGAATTAAAACAGAGTGCAGGCGGTGCAAGGCGTGGGGAAGTGGAGGAATAGCAGGTGGGGCATCGCCGCGTTGGAGAAAAGAACAAGTGAGACGAAAGTGAAAGCCTCCTTGATTCCGAGAGAGAAGTGCTATCTTTATGCCGCGTCAGCAGCATATTTGCGTTCAATTAAGCATGAGTGAGGAGCGGAGGGTGTCCGGAGGAAACAGGTAACAGTCTCCCTCAGTGCGATTCCATCGAGATAAGGCGGGTGCTGCGGATTAGAGGACCAACGTCTGCAAATATGCGACGGCTCTTCTTAGCACGTCATCGTGTCATAGCATCGAGGGTCATCCGGATGGCGAGAGATGGAAAGACGGTGCTGGGTACTACGGAATAGGAATAGTACAGCCTGTACTGTACAGGGCGCAGTAAAGGTGTACAGGAACAGGAATGAAAATAGCAACAGGAGACAATGGCAATGCGGCGTTGGGAATCGGGGGCAATAGCATTGTGCATGGAAGGACAACAAGGAGGCCTGTGAATGCCTTGACGATGCCTAAAGAAGGTTGCAAGGGCCGCGTTGCTGGAGGTTCTCCTTCGGCGAAGAAGAGGGGATGGAGAATGGGGCGTCGCGAGCTTGAAGATCAAGAATCTCATCGCAGTTGAGATCTGAGAGGGTGCATATCGAGCGCGCATACGCAGAGGCTCATGTTCTTGTTGACAATGTCCTCGACGCATATAGAGATCCAGGTGAGGAGAGTGGGACAGTGCACGGTGTACAGGTTATTGATTTGTAATGCTTGGGCCATAGGAGATACGCGGACAGTGCTCGTCAGAGCAGTAGAACCTGGGCCTGAGGCCTGAAGCTTTGAAGGCCTGAAGCTTTGAAGAGCAGGAAGTCGTCGCGTTGACGCGTTGATGGTCGACGCAACAGGGGACGTTCTCACGACACATTCGTCCGAGTCGGCCGTCGGCCGAACATGTATGGTTGGTGTCTCCTCTCCTCTCATCACCCCGCCGTTCGATTCCACTTCTTGTCTCCCAAACCAGAAATGAAGACACCATCCAAATTGAATAGTTTTCTCGAACTGAACATGACCATGACATCTACAGCCTGCGCCGTACTCAGTCCCATGAACGTCAATGAACACCGTTGCCAGCATCTGCACCTTGCCTAGGACTCTACATACCCATATGAACACCCTTGTGCGCTCCTCAAGAATATGTCCCATCTTCCACCTACACACCGCTCGTTTACTTGTATGCCCTAAAGACCATGAGTGGAGCGGTTTTCTTTACAAAACCAGGCATTTATAGTATGTCAATTCGACTTGATCGATCTATTGAACGACTCCTACTCCTTCCTTCAGCACACTACATTTAATCCTTCGCCCACGTGTTTTTATACTCGTACGAGAGTAGGTTTCCTCGCCGAATTAAACGTGGGGTCAAGAAATTATCGATTCTGAAGGGATCGTTGCCACGTATAGTGCCATCAGAGGTGTATCACTATATCGTACGTTCCTTCCTCCCTCCCTTTCGGATCGTGTTCAACAAAGGCCCGTAGGAAATGAATCACAGTCGAATTTGGAGAGACCTCCAGATATGAGCTGGATTGATGGATGCTCTACATGTACGTTTTGTCCCGTATCTCCGCTCTCACTTATGGTCGCTCGTTCACTCCTACCCACCGTTCATTGCTAGTTCTCGTCGACTCCTCCCTACTCAGCTCTTAAACCCATGTGGAACTCGCGCCTTGCACGCTGTAATCGACTCCTCTAGATGGTCTTTTGACGTGGACCACAATCATCAACGCATCGAATCTGATATCGGCGTAGCGTTCTAGGGATCGACGACTGTCACAATTCATTGCCAGTTCTTCGACTATCCTTTCTTCGATTTGAAACACCTGCATGTCGCCCAACCTTCGCCGATATTTATACCACAAATTCTATTTTTCTGACGCTGTCTATCTGGAACTTCTCATCCCATATCTTCGCTACGAGATTATTCCTATCGACCTCACCTCCATCCCTCCCAATTTCTCGTCCGATCGACCATTGCCATCGTCGATCCACGACACCTCTCAAGGTCGTCCGCTCGCCCCGCTCTTCGTACCTTATTCGTCAGTTTAGTACCCGCCTCTCTACTCGGAGCTCTCCTGAAAACGCCGACAACACCTTTCTATATGATCTACATGCAAATGGGAGACGAAGGGATGTGAAACCTGGTATTCATGTTCACTGTCCCCGTGCTCGACAGCTCATCTTTTTTGGTTCGTCAATGCTTTCGTTGTACTGCACATGTACAAGCGACTGGAGATGTACGGACAACGAACAACTGCTTTTCATATTCGTTCGGCTGGTTATTTACCGCGTTGCGATGGCGAAAACTACTATCTTTTGGTGGTACATGTCCACAGATACGTCCTAAATTTATGTTTCTGAGCTTAGTTTAATTCTGTGTAGTCTGACCTGGATCCGTGGTCGATAATCCGAGCGCATATACCACTCAACCGTACCACTGCGGTGTGGTGCGGCGCTAACAAATCTCTGTGGCTATGGATATGGTTACGCTTGTGCTCGTGCGTACTAGTTCGTCTCTCGCATGTTTGGCTCTTCCTCCTGCTTTCTGATACATACAACTCTCATACCTTGGACGAGTTGATAATATAGTGCAAGAATTAGCCGGGTGGCACTCGGCGCTGAGTCAAGGCCTCAAGTTCGTCGTAATTGATAGTCAGTTTATTCAATGTGGTGCTCGTGCTGTTTCCAGAAACTAATATTCCTCTGATGTAGTAAGACGACTATGAGTACGTGAAAGCCAACGTCTATTTATAAATACTGTGTATGGACGAATGTAAATAACACAGACAGACGGTATGATACCTTATCCAACATCTTCATGACAAAATTGACGAGACTATAGCGAAAGTTTCGATGAGAAAGACGCCTGGCTTTGTGGGACGAAGGTTAGTGAGAGCGTTGAAGAAAGCCGGTTTGATTTCGCACGAAAAAGAAAGTGTGCTGCAGACATCATATAAAAGACATGCGGCTGGGCATGGATACGAGATATTACGCAGCCGCTACATGATTCCATCAATGAAGGTATGTAAATGACGTTTGACAGCGCCTCCTGTGTAACCTGCAACAGAAGAATTCATTAATGTAAGATAGTAAAAAGAAATAGTGGTCGACGTGATCATGACTAGACCATCTCTCTCCTAATCACAGATATTGAGAGTGATGAAAGGCATTGGGCGTCTGGACCACAAGAATACGAGGAAACACAGGATGACAGCACGGTTTCTTGCCCGAATTTAGCCCTGCGACTGGCAGAGATAAAATCAAACATTGACGACGCTCGATAGCGCCTCCTGCTAAACCTACAACAAAGGATACAATCAGTGCGAGATCTTAGAATCAATGTGATCAAGACACACTCAATGCTCGATCAACGACGGCCCTCTGAGTGAGCTGAGAGGCCAACAATCTCAAAAGCGTTCGGATGGGCGATATATGCGCTCCTTCGACTCGCAAAACCTGCTAGCGTATCTACCGGTATTGGTGGTGGAACCTGTTTGCAGCAGGCGGAATAGCTTGGGGAAAGACGAATGAGCCGTGTGCGTTAGGGTATCGTGATGCTCCTACCCAATTTTTTCGAACCCCAAAGTCATCGGCGCCATCGGCGCCCCCTCCCTCCATCATCCAGTCCTATTCCGGGGGATTGAGCGCCCGCGTCTGGGAGAGACGAGCTCAATTAGACATCAACGATGTTCGATTGAGCCTTGTTGATCTGTAACAGAGGATGTCATTAATGCATGGTTATAGATATATATAGTGATCAACGGAACTTACTCGTCGTTCGTTCAACAGCAGTCAGGAAAGAGATTTGAGAGTAGCCACGGATCATTGAAAGCGTTCAAATC
Source organism: Pholiota conissans (assembly GCA_015484465.1). Taxonomy (NCBI): domain Eukaryota; kingdom Fungi; phylum Basidiomycota; class Agaricomycetes; order Agaricales; family Strophariaceae; genus Pholiota; species Pholiota conissans. The sequence continues at coordinate 28,606 of MU155465.1, forward strand.
CGGAATTTATGCGCTACTCCCGTTTGAAAAAACTTGATGGAGGGCACATTCGCTTGCTGGGGAGCGATAAGAATGCCAAAGAAACCATGACATGAACATAGCAGGAGGCAGAACACGACTACGTCGGACGAGGAGATTGCGCGAGAAGAGAGTAATCATGCGGATTGGCCGCAAGGGTGTGCGGAGGTTCGAGCACCAATATGGACTTCCTTAACGTGCATTTGAACGGCGCGGGGCGAGCGGCGCCGACGAGAAACGGCGTAGCGAGCAATTACTTGAAAGAGCATTAGAAAGGGCAGCGACTGAAATTGATTTTCGGAATTTGAAGGAGAGGAGCGTCGGTCATATGCGAAAGTCGAGCGTAGATCCAACCACTAGTCTCCTTGGCGAGTATACGACTGCGTGAGGGTAGGGGAGCGTTGATTGAAAATGAATCGATGGAGCGTGATAGAGGTGTAGACGCTGCGTATCAGGTGGTACCGTCGTGGTAGTGCGGAACGATAGGGACGTGCTGGGATGTACGAGAACGCCAGCGTAGAGAGAAGACGGGAAGGATGTGAAGGCATCGATGAATTCGAGGGAAAAGCGCAAACTGGCATCTAATTTATATGAAAACATGTCGAAGGGATCAGCAACGTCTTTTCATTCGAGAGGAAGAGGGGACTGACGACGTATGACAGACAGCAAGGTGCATGTGGGCCCACTGAGCCCAAGCTCGAGCCCTTGAAGAGCGAAAGGATGGTGACATAAACTGTGACGCTGCTGACTCGGTTGAGAGATGGCGGGGCGAGTCGGAGAGAACCATCGTGTGTGCATATATGTCTCTTGTTTCTACATTATCGCATACTCGTATGGCGGGACGTCCGGGTGATGAGAGGTGCGAGGTACGAAGATACCGGAGAAGGCTGCCGAAATTGTGGGAGAGACGAAGAACAGGAGGTGGAGGCAGAGGCGGAGGGAAAGTATTGAGATTGAAACATCAAGGAGCAAGTCGCGCAGGGAGGGATGAATAGGCCAGTGTGGAGGTGCTGATGAGGGAACGATGCGAAGGCTGTGTTGCTGGCGGGTCTAGTTCACGATGTTGAGTTGAGAGAGAACAAGGGGTGATAACAAACAGTTCACCATGCGCTTGAAGCTTGAAGCTTGAGGCCTCAGGCCTCAGGCCTTGAGGAGCGAAATAAGGCCGACGTTGTTCAGATGAGGTGGTGGTATATTGGGGGTGTGGAGCGTGCATGCATATGCGCCGGGACCCGGACTCATGTTTTCGTTGACGGTGTCCTTATCGCATATTGAGATGACGGATGGTCCAAATGATGAGCGAGGGATAGTTCAAACTCAAGAGACGCGGGCTGTCCATTTGTAGTGCATGGTCGATATGAGGTGCGTGGACAAGAACAATACGCGTCAGTCGCGTTGAATCAACGGGGATGTTCTCACGACATCATTTCGTCCGAGTTCGGCCGAACCATGGTTCGCGTCTCCTCTCATCACCTCACCTCGTCATCTGCTTCCACTCTCGTCCTCCATTGACTTGTCTTCTCCAATCGAAAATGAGCGCGACATGTACAGACAACTCGGTACTCAGTACTCAGTACTCGGCCCCGTGAACGTCAATAAAGATCACCAACCGCCTTGCCTGGAATACACATGTGAACTCCGCGCGCTCTGCCATGCATATACCCCACCTTCATCTCGGAAACTCTACCATATCCTCGGAGTCGTCTGTTCCCTCAAGTCTATTCACAATGTGATGGTCTGTACTACGTAAGGCCTCTAGATCAATTCGATCTGACCAGCTTGATCATCCTACAGCACACCTCCTACTTCCTCTGTCCTTCGCGTGCCCACACGTTCCTGACCTCGCATTCTCGAGTCTGAATCAAACACAGTGTCAGAAAGGTGTCGATTGTGAATAATCATAGCTGCGCCGCGTTGATTTTCGCTGGAATCGTTAGAGAAAGCAGAAGTGAACTTACCGCTATATGGTATGTCCCTCTCTCCCTTTCTTTAAGTAGTATCGTGCTCAACGAAGTCCTGTAGAAATAAACGCCAGCTATTATCGTCATCTTGTTGGATTCAGGAGAAACCTCGTGATACGACGAACGGGTTGAAAGTTTGGATTGTTACTGTGCGTTTTTGTCCCGTATTCCATTTTGGGACCGCTCTCATTGATATTCGTCTGTTCGTTACTCTCCCACCCTCCATCCCAGGCCGACTCTCATCTATTCAGCTATCAACGCCGTGTAGATCTTCCATTTCGTGCGCTGTAACCGACTCCGGCCCTCTAGGCGGTGTTTTGACGATTATCCGTATTCAGCAACGCATGGTATCTGACCTCGGTAGGAATCGACGAGCCGCCTATCTTCGATGCACGAAAACAAGACGCAATCTGCACTTCATCGGTCGCAGAATGGCTGCGCCACAATTCACGGCCAGCTTGAACGCCTGTACGTCACCCTACTACATACTTCACCGATATATGTAAGTATCCGTATCACGAATCCTATGCTTCCGACGTTTTCTATCACAACCCCTCGTTCCATATCTTCGGTATGAGGTTATTTGTATCGACACTTGAGCCGGTCTCTCATAACGACCGGCCTTCTCCGTCTTCCATCCACGACGCCACTCAGGCTCGTCCTCCTTCCCCTTCGTACTTCGGGGGCGTATACATATGTATATGCATACGTGCTCTTTTGTGTAACCTCATCTTCATCCAGTGTTCTCCGGTACCTTCCGAGGGATCCCCGTTCAATTTGCTTACCGGATCTAATTCTACTGTCAGTTTGGGTTGTGTATCCCCCAATTGGCTGGCCCCGCATACATATACTTTCAAATAACTGGGTGGGCTCATCTTTCGGGAAGAATATAAACCCACGATGCTAGCGCTCCTCCCTCACCCTAGCAGCATCATGATCAAGTTCGCTGCTCTATTCCAGTTTTCAATCCTAGCAGATTTATGTATGTAAGTAGTATCAATACATAAATAGCTCGAATTTTTATCCTGTCTGGGGCGTCGAAACTATCTCCTGTGTTTTCATCTCACTGGTGTTGTAAGCAATCAGGTTCTTATACCCATATTACATCTCCTGTCTGAACGAGCGAGGTCCTGCCTTTGCTCTCAATACATCAAATTGACCTCGGGTGGTTTTTCTGAACTAAAGTCATCACCAGAAAGGTTCTCTTCTCTCCTTATGTCAATCTCATCCCAGTCTAGGCTTAAAAAGCATGTTACTATGTAGTATTTTGCTCATTCAATTGAAACCTACCTGAGGTCCAATGATGGTCGCCTTGCAAACTCTGGTCGAAGCTTGCAAATCTGTGCACAAAGATCGGAATGGTTTCTCACTTCTCCCTTGATGTCATCATCATATGAGGTCCAGTTATTTGCATGACCTTCAGCGAACAAGTCTAGGACATGTTGATATGCTTGGCCCTGGTCATTAAAATTCTAATAAAACTATTAGCATCAAAATGTAGAAAAGTAATAATATATAACATACTAATTTTTCCAATGAGCATAGAATCCAGACACATTCCCATACATTGCTTGCATTGGGTCTATTCCTGAGAAAGATGGAGTCAAAGTTCATAAATGCATGGTGCAGCTCGTCAGATGGTATTGGTGAGGCCTCAAGAAGGCATACAATTGAGTATAATCGGTCCCCTTCTTGGTATGCAATTTGGCTTATGTTATTTGACGAGATTGTTTCCAAGAATGAAAGCCCAAGGACCATGCACAGAAGTTTGTTACAATATTTATCAAGGTCAAGAAAGTATTGCTGGGAACGGACTGGATCCTGGAGAAAATCAGGAAGTGATGCATGTAGAAATGAAAGCTGAAGGGAACCACTGCCATCATGTTTAAACTGAACAACAGCTGTTAAATCCAGGAATAAAATTGGTAGAGTGTCTGGTTCCATCAAAAATATCCGCTCAAGTCCAATGACAGTGAACCCATATTGAAGACGAGTAGATATTATATGATATGCCAGAATATCCAATACTTGATCAATATTCTCAACCTGAGAGAATATGTGTCGGTAAAGAGAGTCGAGATGTGCAAATGGATGTTCTGACAATGGATTCAACAACCGGAGATCCAGAATCACCTTGAGTCGCTGAGCAGGATGAGTACGAGGAGATGAGATATACTTGATGACTGTGGATGCATAGATAAATTGATTAGATGACTTTTCCACAATCTCAGTGATTGTCGAGATGGATGGCCAATCAGGAGTAAGAAGATGTCGAGAAAGATGGGTCTTCTTGATATCCGCGAATTTTGCATTCAAGTAACGTCGAATGTCGTCAGAGGCCTCGCTGTCATCAAGTGGAATAACTTCCAGAATATGGGAAACCGTCTCTTGGTTGAATTCGGATTGTATCTGCGACTCTCGGCGACTCGCAATGACAAAAACGAGAGGAATGTCTCTGCCGCGGCAGATATTGCTGATCACCTTGATTAAATTAGCTTGGTGATCTCGGTTGAGACATTCATCGAGACCATCAATAATGACGACGAATGATTTTTCCATGGATGAAGGAAGGGACATAAGGGGTTGGATGATGAGCTGCTGAAGCTGAAATTCCAGCGACTGCTTGAAGATGAGTGGATTACGTGCGATTGTCGAAAGAATAAATTTGGAAATCTCTGGAATTTGTTGGATAAGTTGATATGCCAATGTAGAGACCAAATACGCTATAGTATTCCGATTGGCATCGCCCCGAGAAAAGAAAAAGCTGGCGACAGCTACAGAAGTGTGTTGGAGAAGGAGTAGTTCTGCAATGGACTGCATAATTGCGGATTTACCAGCACCCGCCGCACCATTCAGCCAGAGAATCCAGGTCTTCCGATCCCGAGCTAATAGTAGCGTCCAATCACGAATTATCTTAAGAATTTCAACCCGCGTGTTTTCGTGGCATCGAGGAGGATCATAACGCTCTGCGGAGTTGTGGAAAGCAGAGGCAGAAATATGGTCCAGTAGATGTAGTAATGGATCGATTCCTGATTCAAAATAGTTTGCGAGGATTCATCCTAGATAGAGACATTCACTCACCTTGGGCGCTGTAGTTGGGGTTCTGAATAACATTTTGTGCTTGATAAACTTGAAATTGTCCGCCTAATATCACGTTATTATTGCCAAACATCGGAGTCGATGTCGTTGGATTGTTCATTGGCACACTGATCGTTTCATGCGCCTTTCCCGCACGGATGCAACCCAACCCTTTACGAAATATCTTGCCAATGCCCATCGATTTTGAGTATAGGTATGCGTTGGATGTTTGTTTGTGTTCGTAGAGGTTTGACGAGGTGGGGTTGGAATGCAAGCTGCTCGCTCCTTCAATGAGTCGGGCCGCGTGAATGCCGCACTGCGTATCAATGTCCTCGAGGCAGCAGCCTAGGTAGGACACAGGTTTATGATACTTAGGCCAGGTGACCCGGCTGTGCTCTTTCATATCTCAGCTGTCAGACTGACAGTGCATCAGCAAGTCTACAATTTGCTTTTTCACGGTTGTGCAACCGTAAAATACGCCAAAAAGGGCGAAAGCAGCAAGTAAAAAAAGGTCGGTTCCACTCGGCAAAAAGCTAGTGTGGAACGTGCCCTGATTGGCGACAA
>MU155466.1:0-34121 GCA_015484465.1 Pholiota conissans
CTATCTGGGCGGAGAAGTTGTCTATCTGGAATCAGAAATTCGTGAGTTCATACTCTATTTGGGCACCTAATTTTATATTTATCTATATATCTACATCTATATATGCGGTAATAATAAATGTGCTAACGGATGCCCATACTGATGGGGTCAATGATCAGATTGTATGAGATGCTAGGAGGGTTTAGAATACTAGTTACAAGACTTCTAAAGACCCAAAGTAAAGTGACCTTCTACAGCAACATGCCTTCAAGAGGACAGAACAACAGAAAAAAGTTCGGTAATATATTTGAATATATAAATAAATAGCGCAGATAGAGTAGTCGGTGAAAATAGATAGCAACACTCGCAGTATCTAGACTTCCTGCTTATCTTTCTCCATCAAGTTCGATGCTGTAACTGGAGGGTGGAATTGTCAGTTTAAATATTTGCGGAGAATATTTGCGCAAGTACCTTGTGCTTGGTTGTCTTCAATGGCTAAATTTTCAGTGGTATCCCCTGATCTTTGGAGGACAACAGATACCTGAGCATCTGTTCCAGTACGAGCTGTAGATCGTGGTCTAAACTGAATTCCAGTCAAATGTCCTGATGTTGGAGCATTGCTTTCATCAGAAAGTGTAGCAACCCGTGCAACCATGATAGTGGTTGATATTCCCTGTATCAATAATGAGTAGGCAAAATAGTGCAAGTTGGTTCACATACTGCAAGAGGGAAAAGAAAGTCAATTGTCCAGGTGTAGACACTGAGTAGTTGTGTGCTGGGGGTGGTACTCCGACTGCTAAGTATATTCACCACACTGTAAATAATTAATGAGAGTGAATATACTATTCCTGATTGTAATACAAGATTGATAATGTGCCGAAATTTCCTGGATGACATTTCCTGATGCTTCAAGAACAGGTGTATCCTGTATGCAATTTGGACTGTGGCAATAGCAGTGGTGCATCCTGATATAAAAGTTCCAGCTTCCGCCACCTTTTCCAACCTGATTTGAGAAGAGTCAGCTGTTGGCACAATTGTATTTCCAATTGCTTGGGTTAATATCAATGCTTGAAGATGTTCCAATGAAACATCAAAATTGGGATATCAAATTAGATTTATATGATACACACCTGCTTCCACAAAAGTCAGAAACATTGTTATTGATATGACATAAAATGAACGATTCCATAGATTAAAACATCGCCAAATCTATCATTCATCAATGTTAGTTTCATCAGTTCACATTATGGTAGATACATACAAGTAAACCATCACTGAGCACCAATGAAACAACAGTCAAAAAATCTAGTGCAATGTGTGCTGCCACTCCTGTGTCACTGGTATAATAAAGAGCTGCAAAGATTGTGTCTCTAGATGCCCCATTGTCAATGAACTGGAATTTAGTGGTGTACCACTGGATGGAAAAGACTGCTATGTTGATGATATACAAGATGGATATTGTGACTGTAACAGCATAGTGTTTGGACCGCTGTTGTATCACTATATGGATCCATTGACATGATTTTCGGGATAAAAACAAAAGGAAGACATACAATAGGCATACATAGTTCCTCCGAAAATGACAGTATAGATTCCTATATTACATATGTTGCCTCATACTTTAGGTCAATTAAAGTTTTCAAAGCTTGCACTCACCCATTAAGAGAGCTTGAAATATCATAACATGAAGATTTGTTGCAATGAATAATTTTTCATCATTGACAGTGAAGCCTGCTTGCAATATCGCTTGGTGGAGTGTCGTTGAATTGGAATTGGACATACTAAGAAGTGGCAAGTGTTTGAGAAATGAAGTGAGATTGAGAGTGAAGTTATATACCAAGACCTGTAAGGACATGTGAAAATTCCAAAGTATTTAGACAGCAGTTGAGGTTCATTGCCCATATAACGATAGCCAGCAGGGTTGTGAGTTCCCAACTCATCTTCTTATAGTCGGGGAGTTGGCAGATGTCTTGTAATGCATATACAATGGGCAAAACTTAGCTCGTTTGATTCAAACGATGTTATCTCGGTTGACAACTCGTTTGCGACCTGGTTGTGATTTTCGGCAGGTCTTTACCGCGAAACCTCCAGCTCTTCGGCTACAATGATACGAACAAATATAGAATGCTTGAACAAGGTGCGAAGTTCTGCGCTCACTGCGCGTCTCCGACGCTCTTTGTCGTACAGTGCGTCATAATGTTGATCAACGAGGGATCAGACCAAGCTGAGTTTTCCTTCTTCAAAGCTATGTATGTATCTAGTACGACTTCAAATAATTTGAAATCTTCAGCTATTTACCCACCAAAACTCGCAGCTCAGGCCAAAGCCCCCAGAGACGGTTACACAAATATTAGATTCGTTCAACTAGCGTCTGCGTGATGCAGAGACCACACTATTTGTGATGCTTGTTGCACACCCAGATGGTTGTTTCAGATGTTTATAAAAAGACTCATCGCAAAAGTGTCATGTTGATGGTCGTCCAGCAAGAACTCATGTACAGTGATCGGGGCATTTGCACCATTCTGTGATGCTCATGCTAGTTGCGGAATGATCTCCTGTTGTCCCGAACCTTTCCTTTAGTTCCATCACCTAATCCATCGTCAAAAGTAGCCTTCCAAAGACCGAGAACGAGCGAGATAAGCAGGAGGAGTAGGTCATACTAGCGAGTAAGAAAATGAGAGGCTGAAGTCAGAAGTGGTGAATACTGGAGATTCGAAGGCGGGCACATGTAGTAGCTCTCCCGTTTCAAGCTCTGTGTTGTACAGCTCTTTAACGTTTACGGCGGCCTTCGGCCGAAGATGTCAAACAAGTTGTCAACCGAGATAACGAATCGATGTGTAAAGACATCCCCATATCATATTCATGGCCTAGCAACTGAGATCAAAAGTCAGTAGGATGGGAAAAAAAAAGTGACTGAGATGGAATCATGTTGACCATGAATGTATGTGTCCAGAAGGCATTTAATTTTAAGCAACTGCAGAAATGAATGACAATTGATTTGTGATCAAGACTGTCGATGAGCTTCAGCAATGCCGTTCTACGCACTGCGTCATGTCGAATATCATATCATCCTAATTTATATCCAACTCTTCTATGATACAAGCGAAGAGTACAGAGTCAGCTAGACTTGTATGAGGTAATGAGGGGGGAATGAGTGGGGACGTGACTCTGTCAACGTCGTCCCGAGTTCTTCGTCCTGATGGGTGTCGTAACGTGAGCATGGGGTCATGAGCACACATGATGAGGTGCGCTATAGTGTGCCGAAGGGTGGTGCAAGAACTAAAGAAGCGAAGTAAGCAGTGAGATAAACTGGGAACCCAATTCACTGCCTATCTACCATGTAGATACTGCCATTTTATACTAAAAATTGAAGTCATTTTTGTAGAAAGAAATAGAATACTGAGGAATTTTGGGGAGAGGAAGGAATACGAGAATGGGCTAAAAGAAATACATACAAAGGAAAGCGGGAAGGACGTCATATTTGGAATATAATTACTTTTCTGAGGTAAGCGCCCGCTGGGGGGCGTTCTATAATTAATAGACGTCGAGACGGATGCGCGTGCTTGAATGAATTGAAGTGTTCCTGCTGAGTCGATTGGGATGCCGCGGTGCGGATAAACGTAGGTGCAGTCAGATGGTCGATGAACGGGGATTCCGAGCTCAGTCGGAATGACAGTTCCACACAAGTACTGGAATTTCTGTGCACAAGATTGAAAACTACAAATCTACAAATTGAATTGAGCGCTTCCCGAGGTCAAGGGTATATCTGCTGATCCTCACCGAACCAATTGCTACAGTGGAGGTACGAATAGTCAGCCCGCAGAGCTTCAGAGAACGCAGAAGTCGCGATGTGGTGCGAATGAGTAATCAGCCTGTCCAGGAAATGTGATGATACTATATGGAGAGGATCGGATCGGATGCGATCGTGGTAGATTGAGAAGGTCGAGAGTGACGGAGGGATTGACCTGGTAAAGAGCTCGAGACGATGGTAGGCTTCGCTGTGAGTCACCTTATTTTTTTGGTGATGAAAGAAGCGGTTGAGTACTCACCCAGCTCATCTCTCAGATGCGATTTACTAACCCTTCAAGATAGCTTCCTTATGTTATAGATATCTATTAGGGCAATGAAAAATAACAACATCACTGTAAGTATACGTACCTATGTAACATCACCATTGAATAGCAACATCCAAGGTAGAAAAGGAAGGAAGAGGAAGGCGCAAGGAGATGAGGGCGGTAACTTGAACCAAGTTCGATACACGCACCTTTGAATATTCCAACGCCAAGCCTACCCTCCCGGTGTGAATTCATCCCAACCCATCCATGTATTCCTACTGTGGTTGCTCACAGAAATGAGAAGAGATTCCTAAGCTCGTTCAGGGTGAGATGAGTAGCAAGGGGGTGGAGAGACAAGACCGTTCAACACGCCGCGAGGGATGTATCATGTTGAAGTCGCAACCAAATAAATACGGAGCGGGCCTGATGCCAATGGTAATATTGCGGCATCTGAGTAACCTTCATCGACAACCACAATCCCCACTAAACCACGCAGAGACTCAACGCAGGACACATCGCTAACCTTCCTCCAGCTATGACGCGTCGACGTATCGCCCACCATCTACTCACACGTAACACACGGACGCGGACGTAAGCTTGAGCTTGAGCTCCACAACCCTCGACGCGCAGAGCCAACTGCTCCGCCACATCTCCCTCCGCGTCCTAACCCTCCTTCGTTGCTATCACCTAACGATGCCCACTGAAAAGGTCAGACGCAAGCTTGACGATCCACAATGCACGGATGCGCCGCACGTCATAGGTCCAGGTCCCCCGTACGTCATAGCATCGTAAGCTCGCAGTTCCTCCCTCTCAACCAATCTCCAGGCTCTCTTGTATGCGGTGACGCTCCCCAGCTTCCCTCTCCCATCAGTACTGTCATACCACCCCGACCCTTCGCCTTCACCCTCGCACCTCCGTCCGCGCGCTCCTCTCTTCGCCCCCTTCTTTAAACTCCCTGCTCTTCGATCCCATCTTTATCCTCACATCCACGCATACATGATCTCTACTACCTCTTTCCATCCCAGACCCCAATCACCCACACGCATGCCCCCGAATGACCGCGTTCCAAGCGCGCATCGCTCATCGTGATAAGATCGATCAGTTGATATCGGATACGCGCTGAATCAGTCAATATGCGCTGAACGCCGACTCGTGCCCCCATCGATCATCACTCGACCTCACCTCGACCTCGACCATGGGACATCGTCTCTACGCGGATGGGTGCGAGGATGAAGACTCAAGAGAGGCGGCGCGTAGGCCGAAGGCTGAAGGCAAAGATATGGAGCGGGAAGTGGGTGGTGGTGAGCAGCTTGGCTGGCTTTTGCACGGTTTACAGATACGTATACGTATAGTCCAATGCCAATGTATTGTCAGCGTACGTACATACGTCTTACTTATGCGTAGTGTATTCTAATACATACAGTACATGACACGTTTACCTGGTGATAATCACTTCGACTAGATACCGATCATTGCGAATCTCCAACAGCGTGGAGTAATTACCACTTCACCTGCATCATCACACCTAAAACCCAACAAGACCGGATCTGCAGGTGTAATTTAGGAAGATAGACTCAGGGATATCGATGCGAGCGATAATGCCAATGGACAGAGGCCGATCAGGAAACTAGTCGAGCTCACGTGTGCTTGCACATGTAGTGCCACAGCAAGATACGACTCGGAAGGCCGTTGGTATTCCGTTTCTGACCCATGAAGTCCGTAAGGGATGAGTACAATTATGTTATACGAGTAGATACTGTATCTGGATATACATAACCATGAGCCCAAATCTACGAACCGGACAATCGACGAGCATATTTGTAATATCTGGAATATACATACAAGTCCGGACCGGGACCCTTGATACATACACGGCTGATGAGAATTTGTTTCAAGCCAATGACACTGCGCCGAATACGAACGAAGGTGATTGGCATTTTAATTCTTCACACCACTGAAGACTGAAGTGCACCCACGTCGATACGAAGGTAAACTGCAATTCACACCGCAGTCATTCGCAGATGAGCTATGTATGTATGTAAACGAGAACACGAAAAGAAAAGAAAAAGAACGTCTGGCAAGACCAAGAATGCAATCCCAGATGGACGACGACGATTTTCTATCTTCCACCGTCGAAATCTCAAATTCCGCTATCACGCTTACATCGCTCAGCGTACCCTCGTAATCAAACATCAGACAACAACAAGGTGGGCAGTCATATCCCCTTTCAAGGTAAAATATCTCGAAAAGGGGGTATAGAATGCGGTATTGTGATGGAAAACGGAGGGAAGTCAAAGGAGGAGGCGGTAGTGCAGCCTATGATTCGGCAGGGGCGATGGGAAGGGGGTGGGTGTGGGAAGAAAGGGGATAGACGTACTACTAAGGAGTCGACCTGTCTCTACAGTTTTATACTCCATCCTTACTGTGTTCTCTTCTCCTTCTCACGGACCAACTGTAACGTCAAAATCATCAATCACATAGGTGTCAGTGTAGAGTCCGGTGGGGAAGAGGGCACGTATGTACCTGTGCGATGCGCCAACAAGCGCGATCAAGAGGGATAGCTTGGAAAGGTACCTGTATGAATCAGGATTGATGGCGTAGTTTGACCTGCTTCATCACGCAGTCGCTAAGAGAACTAGCCCGGACCAATACAGGGTCAAGCTACCTATTATCATAGATAGCGAGATGCACGAGTGTTGGGGGTTGTGCCTTCAGGGCGAACTGTGCGCGATGGGTCTACTACGTGTCGTAGCTGACCATAAAGATGGAAGTAGGCCCTGAATGACATGATAGAGAGCAAGGATCTGATGTGGATGTAGGATTGTGTGGGGGATATGGATAGGCGATGGATGGAGGGTAAGTGGATGGGTGAAAGGAGAAAGAGGAGAAAAGAAGTTGAGGATGACGGCGAGGCAAGCCGCAGCCAAACAAACACCGGCGTTTCGCGCCGTGCGCTGTGCGTCATTGTTCCGAGCTCTTGGTGATGTATGTGAAGGGAAGGCGCACTGGGTGAGGATGGTGGATTTTGCGACTCGAGAGTAAGTGGCGTGAGGCTGTAGATTGTGGGGCTTCAAATTTTTTTTATGTACGTGCGATAAAGTAGTTTATTTTGTGGTTTGATTGATGTGAACGAGACTTGTGAACTTGTTGTTATCGTTTCTGATTCCTACCTTTTATCTATCTTACGAATGGGACGCATCATGGACGTATAGTTATCGTTTTCAGGACAGTATATGATTTCGTTACTTGTACTCAACCCTCCTATGCCCTCTTGATGCTCTCACGCACAGGTCGTTGAAGGTAGAGAGAGCTTTGACTACCAGCTGATCGGACGCAAGCAGATGGGCGCTGGGCAATAAATAGACATCATACGCGGCACAAAGACCCTGGATCGACAACATGAGGAAGGGATGGGAAGGGACTGAAGAGGATGGTTTGAATAGATACGCAAGGCATGTCAAAGTACTCATGTACAAAATTAAAAGCGAAGACACCTTAATCTACAATAAAATGCACACAGACCAACCCGAGTCCATCCGCTCCCTGAGGTGAGAGTTTCCGGGAAAAAGCCTGCTTCCCCTTGCCCTTTGCCCTTTGCCCTGACACTCGGTGCAAATGAAGACAAAGTGCGAAGGCAGGATCGTATATTCTACGAGCAGGCTTGATTTATTCAAACACAGAGGAGCGGAGTAGATTCAGATTCGGTTTGTACAGATGTTCGGACAATCTCAGTCTGTGATGGAGGGGTGGTATGAGGAATGACGAGGCACACCTTTAGAGTCGAATCGCAAAAGATCACGGTGGGGGATAGTAACGGTTCAAGAGTGCATAAAGGGACTGAATCTACAGATAATTCGAGTCAGTGATAAATGCGATAATGGAATATGATAAAATATTCCGATGCGCTTACAGTATTGCCGTGCCGCAGATAACATGCGATGGTCGTTGGTTTTTAAACCTAAGAATGACTCGGAGACTGATGAACACAATTTATAGATATGTATCTCGATATATGCACCCTTGACGCGCGACTGTTAGAACGAAGTTGGCAATGACACTGCAAAGATAGGCATATATCTAAATGATGAGCTGTGCAGAGTGGAATTTGCGGGATGGTCACTTTGGGATACACTTAAGAAAAGATTCGAAAGCGACGGCGGAATTGTATGAAGTGTACGTACCTCAAAGACCATGCATCACGAATAATGAAGAAAGAAAGAATAAGCGAACGAACGAAAGAGTGAAAGGAAGCTTGGAGGAACTATCCCCATTCGTATCACATCAGAGCTCAGAGTCAAGGACACTGTTCCTTCAACTCCATCGAAATGCCTCCTGATTATCGCGCCTATTCTCAGTATCGCGTAGAGGCACCACAGGAGTCATACGAATTCGAACGCGCTGTCTCTTGACGCTGAGCGCCGAGTCGTAATAGTATCCATCGTGATCTCTCTCTTCCGGGAAAAGAAAGGAAAGAAAATGCACATCTATGATAATCCCTGCATGCAAAGCTAAGCCCAACGTTTCTACAATCTTTATCATCGAGCCATCCTCCCCTTCTGCTCATTATAAAGTGACAAAGCATGTTTCGATGCAACGAGGTTGACGTATCGATGCTCGGCTTTTTTGCGTGGGAGTTTTATTTCTGTTTGGTGCAGAGTGGAGGGGTGGGGTATGGGAGAAAGAGGAGGATCGTGAAGATTGACATTAAAGAGTACACTTGGGAGAAGGATGGTGAGATGGTAGTAAGAAAAATAGATCGCACCTGAGGTTCAGTTAATATCCTGGTAGTACACATCGGATCATGCGCAGAGGTAACAGATCGGCGAGGGGAGAGTGAATCTTCAGAGACGAAAGAGTGGCTTCTATGAAGCAACAAGGAGATCGGAAATAACAGAAAAAAGACGCACCAAGCTCGTTTCATATCGTAGGGAAATAATCATCCACCCTTATCCGAGTCATCGCTCCATCCTTGCGTACGTACTCCCGAGCCTAAGCACGGTTCTCCAAGGGCTTGGTTCTTGACGCGACAAATTTGAGTCATAAGGACGGGATGTAGAGCGGAAGGAGGAGAGTCAACGAGGAATTGGGAGATATTGGATGGATGGTGTGGAGGAAAACAGCAACACGCGCTGTGCGATGATCGATGCCGCGTGGCCGCCGTGGCGACACAGAAGCTGCAGCCAAACAAACACCGGCACGGCCAGTCCACAAGCTTCTTCGTTCCAACGTTCATCCGAGTCGACATTGACAACCACGACGGCCTCACATTCAAGAAGAAGCCACCTGCGGACTCGACTCAGGACACATTACACATTAGTTTTTAGCCATGACGTGTTCTTCCGTCTCTGCTCACACATGTCTACGCTCCTAACCTCCAGCGATACCAAAGCACTACTGACGTGATTTTTTGCGCAGGACCTTGTCATCACTCTCGCTTCATCGCTATCGACCACACCTTCACCAATGACGCTCACTGGCTAAGCCTTGACACAAGCTTGCTCAGACGCAATGCACGTCACCCGCGCTGAGGTCGACTCCATCCAGTCGTGCGTTATTGATTAATCCATTGAAACTTCTGTACCCTCCCTCTTACCCAATCCGCAGGTTCTTTTGTACGCTGCAACGCGCCCTAGTCGGTTTCCTCTCCCACGTCATCGCCTCTTCCCTTGCTCGCACCACCAGCGAACTCCGACCTCGCACTTCATCAATATCATCACCTCTTCCTGCTTGCCTCTCCGTCCGTTCGTCCATCCGTCGATCCACCTCCAACTCGTATTCCCATCTCCATCCTTCCATCTGCTCCTAATTGTACTCCCACTCGCATTCACACATCCACGTCCATTCTCGCCAACATATCGCGCCTCCTTCACCCACACACCTACGCACACCGTGTCTTCAACGCCGTCACCCATTGACTGTCGCCCACCGATCATCTCAGGACTCGGACGGTATGCACTCGTACATCACACGCCCACTTGTCGCCTCGTATTTCAACCAATACCCACGACCTACCCATGACGATGTGAAGCAAGGCACTATCCGATGGTGATCGTAGAGGTGGGGCCACAGACGCAACACGCTTTATCCCAAACAATTTCGGCTGCTCGTTCTTTCCTCCCAAAACGAGCAAGACTGCACATTCTTGTTTTCCCGTATGCTCAGCCTTCTCCTGACCCAACTTCTCTCTGAATCTGCCGCGTCCCTGCTCTAGCCTTACCGTTCGCCTCTCACTTTCGAGTTCGTTCGTACCGCCCACGAACAACTCGGACGTCATCGTAACATTCCCATCTTTGTCTACCGGTACCATTTCTCCGATCTGATCTCTTCCCCAATTCCACATCCCATTTATTAGCTCGGTACACGTGTCGTAGCCGAATCCGTTGCTCATTGCTCAGCGCTCATCCGTCGTCTGCATATTGACTTGAATTTAGGGAAGGTAACTCATTCTGTCTAATGATGAGCGCAAAAGGATGGGCGTGGAGTAGGGTGATGGGAGGACGGCATTCTGGCGATGGGAAGAATCAGGGTTCTGGTGCCATTCCTTCTATGAGGGATCCTCAAGGCTCTCCTTCGCTCTGCGATCCCTCATTCATCGATTGGTTACGAGTCTGTGTGTAGTGAGTAGTCAGCCACGCTATATATATGATATCGTGGTGTAGATGTATGATTTAATATCAGCATGCATTGATGATATGAAGAGATTCGAAGTCGGCTAGACTCGGATGAGGTGATGAGGGGGATGAGTGGGGACGTGACTCCGTCAACGTCGTCCCGAGTTCTTCGTCCAAGAGTGAACGGCGGTCCGTTAATGGGTGTCGTAACGTGAGTGTAGGGTCGTGAGTACGCGAGGTGAGGTGCGCTACGGTGCGCCGAAGGATGGAGCGAGAACGAAAGAAAGGAAATGAGCGGTGAGATAAACTGGGAATCCAATTCACTGCCTATCTACAATGTAGGTACAGGCTTTTTATACTAAAAATTGAAGTCATTTTTGTAGAAAGAAATACAATGCTGAGGAATTTTGGGGAGAGGAAGGAATACGAGAGAATGGGCTAGAAGAAATACGTACGAAGGAATGCGGGAAGGAGGACGTCATATTTGAAATATAATTACTTTTCGGAGGTAAGCGCCCGCTGGGGCGCGTTCTATTAATAGACGTCGAGACGGATGCGCGTGCTTGAATGAATTGAAGCATTCCTGCTTGCCGTGGCGCAGATAAACGTAGGCGCAGTCGGACGGTCGATGAACGGGGATTCTGTGCTCAGTCGGAACGACAGTTCCACAGATATATAATTTTATCTCCAAGTTCAGATGTCGGCAGAGGTTCAAGAGAGAGAAAGAGAGAGAGATACAATACCTACACCGCCGCGAGCATTGATTGAAACACTCAGCAGAGCCCAAGAGGACAAAGAGCGTGGATTCAGAACTCCATAATCATGCCATCCCTTCCCACTAACCCTCTTATTTCGCCCAAACTTCACCACAGAGTTCAGATGCCAAACAGATATGCCCAACACCATATATCCAACGCCCCGCTGTCACTACCCACTATTAAGTACAGGGGATAGATACATTCGGAATCAATGCTGATTTTCAACACTTGCGCGGCATGAGGCTGAAGCACTGCGATGCGACGCGTCATTCATCCACGGGGAAGGGATCACTTTGTTACTGACATCTCTGCACTCATATACATGTCTAATACTTTGATCGCTTCACGTCGCGTCATCGCCGACTTTCCCTCCCACTCGAACCATACCGAGCTCAGATGTCTCGTCATGAAAGCCCCGAATCTCAACGCCAGATTGATTACCCCGTCACCATCATCCCACCATGTTTGGGTAGAATAAAGTAGAAATGGTATTAGAAATTGGCACTCGTATTCGGCGCTTGCACAATGCTCAGCTCTGCGAGCGATGGAAGGATCGAGGGGTGCGCCTGATATCCTTGCATTGAATAAATTTGATAAATTATTCAATCCACTGAGACGACCTGAGATATCATTCTCGGACTGAGAAAAAACGTATGAATTAACAAGAGAAGGGATGGAACAACATCTGAGAAATAATCACAGAACCTGATCAAGAACGACAAAAAAAAAGCGAGACCACAACCCACGCCCAACTTGGAAATCCTCCCAAAGCGCCAAATTTCGTCATCAAGAACGGCGCCAGCACTAGGTCCTACCGCACACCATTGTGCGCTAGAAACCTCAGGAAGTGCTAGGATCTTCAATGTGATGAGAAGATAGCGCTGGAGCTGGACTGTGTTTCCAAGCCATATGTAACTAGCGGCGTTGGACATTGAACCCGTGACCCAGAACGCACACGAGCGCTCTACCCGTTACATGTCGGAAGCTGAGTAAAGCCCGCTGGCTCAGTGACAATACACATACATATGTATGACTGCGCCATAGCGAACGGGCTTAGTACTAGTAGCCGCGGAGAACGGAGTAGAGCGAGATGTGGACTGATGCTCAAGGAGAGGAGGGCTTGACG
Organism: Pholiota conissans; assembly: GCA_015484465.1. Taxonomy (NCBI): domain Eukaryota; kingdom Fungi; phylum Basidiomycota; class Agaricomycetes; order Agaricales; family Strophariaceae; genus Pholiota; species Pholiota conissans. Next base: position 12,530 of record MU155466.1, read on the forward strand.
TCCTCGGAAGTGAATGTATGTGATTAACGCACCTATATACCGAGCATCTGTGGGCCGAGATTATTAATAACGAGGACAGGATGGCCTGTTTCCGGCATGAATCTGCAGAAAAACAGTTAAGACGATGGGTTATCGATGGCGAATCAACGAACTGAGGAAAAGAGAGGCGCATTGAAGACTTACGATGTTCGCATCTTTATTTTTCCATGTCATATTCCTCCCAATGTCGTTGATCGTGCAAGAAGTAAACTCCTGACATTGCTCAGGAGTAATTTCTGCCCTGTAAATCATATATCTGAGCGCTGGATAGCTCGTTTGTATAACTTACTTTGTAGACGCCCCTCAAACCCCACATCCATCTGAATCTATGAATTCCATGCAGCCAATACGTCGAACGCAAAGCAGCGCAGAGCGATCGTGTCGGTGAGCAGCAACCGAACATTCATATCTGGGAAATGGTACGAAGGTAGAATCACACTCAGCGATGACATAGATTGAACGTACCGTAAGCGAAAAGGGCTCTTCTAGCATCAGAGAATGGGGGTCTAGCACCGTGCATAGGGTGGCCTCATCTGGTACAGTCGCATATTGAAACTGCGTATCTGGCCTGATGAGAGCGATAAGCTAATATTATGATAAGCAACGAAGTCTGATAGGACTTCCAACACGAGGGATTGAAATTGAGCTTCGCATGGGGTATTGGAGAAGACTTTTGGACATAGTGGAAGATGGGGTGCAGAGACGGGATATTGGAAGACGTACCTGCGAGTTGTGGCGGATGTGAAATCGGATGCAGCGTGATGATGGCTGTGAGGGCAGAAGGAGAAGAGAAGGATCAGGAGAGGCGATCTGCAGCGCAATGAGGAAAGAGGAGGTCAGCGATGAATGTGAGATAGATAGAAAGGTTTGTAGAGAAGAATGAAAGCTGCGAGAGCGGGATCCCGAGCGTCGCTAATAAGATGACGAGAATGAATTGATACGCACCAAATGTATCTCATAGATACTTCGGCTCGCGTATAATCCGCCCCCTCCCAACGGAGACCACAACTTTGTGCTCTAACCGCACTCCCCGCTGCTTCACAGACGATCTTAAATATAAAATAAATGAGCCCGTAGATTTAGAGATCTCGGGTATACATACCCGTACTAGATACCAATGAACGTGAATGAAACGGACGAAAGATGGAGGTGAGAGGTGGTGAGAAGCAGGGAGCGAAGGTGATATCGATGACGGCGTTCGATAGCATTCATCGCGCAACCAGCCTGTAGCTAGATCATGAATTCCCTATATACCAATAGAGCATACAGCCACCTATCAGCATAGATAGCAAGATGCTTGAGTGGTAGTCGTGCATACAGGCTAGGCTGCGCGAGAATGCGTTGACGTGTCATAGAGATCCGTGAAGCTAGAAGTACGCCCCGGGTGAAATAAGGTGTAATGTAAGTGCTGGTTTGTGCGGGGGATGTGGGATGGATGGAAGGTGTTTGGGTGGAGGGAAGAAGTGGAGAAAGCGACGAAGAAAGAAGACGACACGATGGCACGACAATGCAGATGCCGCAGCCAAACAAATACCGGCACCTCACGCCGCACGCCACGCCGCAACCGCGCTTTCTCGTTCCATTGAGTCAATCGACAACCATGACCGCCTCACAGTCGATACAAACCCAACTATCCCAAGCTACTTACGAACTCAACTAAGGAACGATTCAGAGTGGCTGCTAGCTATCTCCGGCGTAGCACACGGACGCGGACGCAATCTTGGGCTACTCTCGACCCTCGACGCGCGAAACGAACTTACCGGCCGCATTTCCCTCCGCGTCCTAGTACCTCTCCGTACTCGCACTCCTCTCTTCACCTCTTTCTTCGTCTCTTCCTTCATCTGAACGCCATCCTCTTCACTTCCATCTCTGTCTGCACCTCCTTCTGTCCATCCCATCCACCTCTACCCTCTCACTCCCATCTCCGTCCTTCCCTCCTTCGTAATCACACTCAAATAACCACGACCACGACCATGACCGCGCCCACTGCCCACATCCACTCATATCCCGCCCCTCGCTCACTCGGCACTACATCAGCTTAAATCTCAATATAAACCGCGCCTCACAAACGCCCCCAATCACCCTCGATCATCGACTCAGGTCAGGACGACGGTATACGCTCCTACGCCATCCGCCGTCTAATATCAAAGACTAGACACGGCGCGTCGTGTCGTGGATGCGAGTAGCCGTCCCGTGATGGTCGTGGATGGGGTACAGATGCGATGCGTGATATGCAGGTCGATTCGTTGATGACCTGCGAGGTGCCTGGATACGGCTACGCGTCCCTCCTCCTCCCGCTCTCCTTCCTTGCGTCTCCGTTATAACACCTCCCTTCACCTCTTCCTTCGTTCATGGACATACGAATTTTGACCTCGTGTTCTCATCTTCGAACTCATCGTCGACCCACCGTCCGCCCGTACTCGCCTTCGCACATGCGCCGCTCCTTCCCATCCACGCATAAACCATCTCCATCTCCATCACCAATGCCTACCGTACTTACGCCCGCGTCCCAAGTGCCCACCGCTTATTCCTCATCCCTTATCAACAGATACGAACCAGCGGCGCCGTCTCGTGCTCGTGCCTGTGCTTGTGCGCTCATCGCTCGATCTCACCTCCTCAACCTCGGACATGAACTTGGTCTCAGACTTGGTCTTGGAAAAGGAGGATGATGGGCCTATGGACGCTATGTATATGATACAGGGATACTGTGTCACCTCTGGAAAGATGGAGTCGATTCACACGATGTGAGGCGGGCGGAAGGAGGAAGGGCGACGGCGTGCGGGTGGCGGGGGGGTGGCTCTTCGACGATTCAGTTCGAGTAAGTAACTACATAAAATCACGTCAAAGACGACATTACTACTAATAATTCGAAAAGCGCTCAGACGCTATGCGCTGAATTCTGACTTAGACGCGTCGGACTCGCAAGTTCCTGCGATCATCACTCGATGTTCCTGCGCTCATCACTCGATCTCACTCGATCTCACTCGACCTCGAACTCGGAGGAGGATGAAAATGAATAGGCCTATGTACACTATAGGATACAGGGACAGCACCTCTGGGCAGATGGAGCCAAGTTAGAAGATGTGAGGCGGGTGGCTCTTTGACGACGATCTAGAGTACGTGTACATACAATTCACGCCGAAGATAATATTATTATTATCGTATTATTGATAGTCCAATGAATCGAATATATAAATAAATAGCGCAAATAGAGTAGTCGGTGAAAATAGATAGCAACACTCGCAGTGTCTAGACTTCCTGCTTATCTTTCTTCATCAAGTTTGACGCTGTAACTGGAGGGTGGAATTGTCAGATTAAATATTTGTGGGGAATATTTCTGTAAGTACCTTGAGCTTGGTTGTCTTCACTGGCTAGACTTCCGGAAGTATCCTCTGGCCCTCGGAGGACAACAGATACCTGAGCATCTGTTCTGGTACGAGCTGTAGAGCGCGGTCTAAACTGAATTCCAGTTGAATGTCCCGAAGTTGGAGCATTGCTTTCATCAGAAAGTGTAGCGACCCGTGCAACCATAATAGTGGTTGACATTCCCTGTATCAATAATGAGTATGCAAAATAGTGTGAGTTGGCCCTCGTACTGCAAAAGGAAATACAAAGGCAGCTGTCCAGAAGTTGAAACTGAGTAGCTGTGTGCTCGGAGCGGGGCTCTGAGTGTTGAATATATTTCCCACACTGTAAATAAATAACGAGAGCGAGTATACTATTCCTGATTGTAATACGAGATTGGTAATATGCCGAAATTTCCTGGATGACATGTTCTGATGCTTCATGAACAGGTGTATCCTGTATGCGATTTGGACTGTGGCAATAATAGTGGTGCATCCTGATATAAAAATTCCGGCTACTGACACTCTGTTCAATCTGAGTTGAGAAGAGATAGCTGTTTGTGGTACAATTTCACTTCCAATTGTTTGGGCTAACATCAGTGCTTAAAGATATTCCAATGAAACATCAAGATTAGGATACCAAATTAGTTGTGTATGATACACACCTGCCTCCACAAAAGTCAGAAACACGGGAATTGATATGGCATAAATAGAACGATTCCATAGATTGAAACATCGCCAGATCTATCATATGTCAATGTTAGTATCATCTGTTCGCATTGTGGTAGATACGTACAAGTAAACCATCACTGAGCACCAATGAAACAGCAGTCAAAAAATTTAATGCAGTGTGTAGTGCTATTATGTCTGTGCCACTATTAGTATAAAGAGCCGCAAAGATTGTGTCCCTAGATGTCCCATTGTTGATGAACTGCAATTTAGTGGAGTACCACTGGATGGAAAAGACTGCTATGTTGGTGATATACAAGATGGATATTGTGACTGAAACAGCGTAGTGTTTGGACCGCTGTTGTATCACTATATAGATCTATTGACCTGATTGCTAAGACAAAAACAAAAGAAAGACATACAATAGGCATACATAGTTCCTCCAAAGATGACAGTATAGATCCCTATAATACATATGTTGCCTCATTCTGCAGACCAAAAAAAGTTTTCAAAACTTGCACTCACCCATTAAGAGAGCTTGAAATATAATAACGTGAAGACTTGTTGCAATGAGTAATTTTTCATCATTGACAGTGAATCCGGCTTGCAATATCGCTTGGTGGAGCATGGAATCAGACATACTAAGAAGTAATGAGCATTTGAAAAACAGAAGTGAGATTGAGAGTGAAGTTATATACCGAGACCTGTAGGGACATGTGAAAATCCCAAGATATTTGGACAGCAGTTGAGGTTAATTATCCACGTAACGACGTCCAGCGGAGTTGTGAGTTTCCGACTCATCTCCTTATAGTTGAGGAGTTGACGGATGTCTTGTAGTGCATACATTGCAAAAGATGATCACATTAATTATGGGATTGATATGTAAAGACAACCCCATGTGATATTTATGGCCTAGTAATTGAGGTCGGAGGTCAGTAGGATGGGAAAAAAAAGAAGTGACTGTAAGCGACGAGAAGGCATTTAATTCTGAGTGCTGCAGAGATGAATTACGATAGATTTGTGATGGATTGTTGATCAAAGTTGTCAATGAGCTTCAGCAATGCAGTTCAACGCACTGCATCACATCGAATATCATAAGTACCATCCTACATTCAACTCTTCTAGGATATGAGTACCGGACTTTCTGCGCACAAGATTAAAAATTAACAAATCTACAAATCGAATCAAGCGGCGTGCGAGGGTGTAAAGGACACAAGGTTCCAAGCTCTCAATTGATCGTTGATTAGGGACATGGATAGGAGAGGAAGCGGGGAGATGAGGACGGATCGATCCATGCACTTTCACAGGTTCACCGAAAGAGCTAACACTTCGCGGCTCACGTGTAAGTCTTCTCATCCACGTAACCCATTATCATTTTCACAGAAACGAGGAGAGCACTGTCGATGAGGTGGGAAGGAGAGAAGACACGATCTGGGGGTTTGCATCAGCAAAAATGTAGATTTGATACGAGGGTTAAGGTTGATCACAATACCGCGTATAGCCTTGTAGAGGTATTGCACTCCTTCAAAAGCTATTGAGAATGTATTCTGTAAAATTGCAATGCATCAGAATTCTTCTGTAACATTGCAATGCTCAGGAATTATTCTACGTCATTACAAGGGTGATAGAATTCTCGCGTATTCATCGCAAGGCCAATACAATCTTTTGTCAAACCTTCTAATTAGTCTTCCGTGCTCATGGAAATCATTATCTACTACTCAAAACTCTAAAATAATACATTCTGTTGTATCTCTATACCTTCCACCGTCCATGTACGCGGGGACGCGCATTGGCGTGACGCGGCCGTGACATCCATCTGCATCTTGCGGTTGACTTTCTTTCCCTCCTGCTCCGCCCTCCGCCCTCGATAGGGATGTGGTCTTGAGATAATGGGTGTAGTACGAACATAAGTTAGACCCTGGAGAGGGAGACCCACCTGGTAAGCTGCCCCTGGACCAGGCCCACCACTACGCATGGCCTACTCAAATCACGTCCCCCATAGGGTTTTTTGACAGCGACGCCAATGACCCTTGTCAGACCTTCTCGTTATTGCGCTGTCTCTCGTCCGCCCCCGAGCCCAGCATCGTGAACTTCACATTGTCGCAGGTTCAACGCCGCGCCCTCCCGCCCACCTCGACATGCACCACTCTCACCATCCTCCCCAACATGCGGCAATGACGCGCGACAACGATGGGACACTCATTTGTACGGTTTCTTGTCATCGAGACATAAGATTTGGGTGACAGCATACCCGCATATCCCAACCTATGGCTTCGGGTTCGGCGAGAGTCTGATATGCTCGTCCTTATCCATACCCGCCGAACCCTTAGACATAATTCCACGTTATACACATCATACAACTCTTGAAAAGACCTCGTGCATAGTACTAATACGGTAGTGAAGCTGTCACAATCACAAAATTGTCGCGGCAGGCGCCTCATCGCCTCCAAGGCGCTTCTTCAGTCTCTGTTTCAGTGTCTGGACGTCGTTTCATTGTTTCTAAGTTAAGTATATAAGATGCATTTAATATTTAATAACTGGAATTATGGGTCAGAAGGATGAGAGGACTTGAGCCAGGGTGTTGTTGAGGAGTGGGTCGTTCAAGCTGATGTTGCGGAGTCTGAAATAATCATGTGATACAGCACGTTTGGTTGCGCGACGCGCGTCTTACTCCACTGTTGTTTTTCTTCCTCTCGCCACCATGTCCGCCCTACATCTGCCCCATGAAGAGTCACAAACGTCCATCTCTCAGACGCTGGATTGCAAGGTAGTGAGTAGTATTCAGTCAAATCTCTATGTTTATCCATGTTTTACTGATTATATGCGCATTCTTATATGCCCCGTTGTCCGATCCTGTGTCGTGTGTGTGTGCCGGACGGTGGCATGAACGGAAGTTTAGAAGAATGTTTAGAAGAATACCACGAAAGGTGAATACTCCGAGATTACATAGTCTTCACCTTAATTCCCCACCTCGTTGACGTTCAATGGACATCGGACACAACTTCATAGGTATAGCCCAAAATTGGACGACACATTCGTTGAAACATACTACGAGATACAGAAACTCGCGCAGATTGTGAGTAATGACTGAAGAAGACGCATATATGCACTGTTTTTAGTTCACTTCACACAGGCGACCAAGCGAACATCGTTTCTGGGTCATTGCCCGCCCTTTCTTCAAGATTAGATGAATGCTGGCCGATTAGTGAGTCTCCTTCGAATCCTCGCATTGTACAGCGAGACCCATTTCTACGCTTATACCTGTTGTTTTATTTCAGGATGGGAGCATATGCGTACGCTCTTCTTGGTTTGTTTCCCTTACTGAGTCTCTGCAACGTTCATTGAATCTTTTGATTATCCAATGGCTCTCATCAGGCGCTCGTCTTTCTCAATAAGGTGTGAGCGGGCTGTTACTGGCTTGATGTATACTGTCAGGTATGCTATCGGATACAAAATCCAGCATTTATCTACTCATATATACTTAATAAGGTATGGCAAGCAACCTCGATTGATGTTTCTAACGCCGGGTGACACGATGGTAACAACGATAGTAGTTCCCAGTACGAGGTACGCCCAAAGATGCATGTCACGCAAATGATTGACGTTACTTCAAGGCGCAGGCTTTGACCAGCACTGTGACCGACGATCTCGCTGACGACTTAGCGAGCCTGGTTAACTCTACATCCAGACCTCGCTACCCTCTTCTATCCCTCAAAACTATTAGACCGTTCTCGGCTACCATGGTGCCCGGTATATACCCTGATGTCGAGGGTTTGCAATCTCTGTCGCTGCGCACGGACACTGAACCATCGTTTGCACAGGGGCTCGATGGGAGGCCACTATGTTGAAAGAAGTAGGTATTTCATTCCAATTTGCACTGTCTAGATGTCGTCCCTTCCTGTTTTGTGTATTGCGTACCAATAAATATATTTCATTTTGATCATAAAACCATTATCAGGACATTTTTCTGTTGCAATGTCGTTGCAATTGAATAAAATCTTTCGGTAATATCCCACACAGCTCGCATGAAAACGTTTTGACGTGAGGAATTCTGCGACCTTGTATGTTCGCAATCCATTATCCAGACTTGTATGCATCACAATGCCTTGCAAGGCAACCCTGAAGTACGTGGCCTCATCTGACTGCTTTTCCATACAAAGTCCACAATTATTGTGGTCATCACATCAAAACGTTTTGATGTATGGTATGCTCAACCTTGTGGCCATTACGAGGTATTTTATAACTATGTAACATATTCTAGGGCCTAGTCTATAGGCGTCATTTTTGCTGATGACTTGCTCTGCCACTTCTCCCTCGTAAGCAATGTATATTGAAGTACTCGACACTCGTACAGTGCAAGATTAAGAAGTGGTATTAACAAACCCGATGGGAAGACAACAGACGAGTGTAAAAGGGGGAGGGTAATAGTGAGATCCGCCTCCCAAGCTCAAGGATATATTAACTAATCCTTAATAGGCTATAAGCCCACAAACGGAAGCATGAATCGTCACCTCGCAGTGCTTCAGAGAGAGCGGAAGTCACAGTGTGGTATGAATGAGTTAGCTTGTCCAGGAAACGTGATGATACCACAGCGATGGACATGTAGAGAGATCACGGTAGGAGAGGTAGGAGAAAGTGGCGGGAGATGGGTAGAATAAAGAGCTAGAGATGACGGTATTTTTTACTGAAAAAGAGGATTCTCATTTTTTAGATGAAAAAGCGGTCGAAGAGCGCACACACCTTATCTCATCGATGTAACCCGTCTAGCCAGATTTCCTAAAATATAGATATCTACAGTATAAGTGTGATGTTAGTCAGATCAGCAACATAACTGTATGCACACATACCCAACACCTGAAATAAATGTGCACCATCCGCCAGTCAGACCAACACATCCACATTTCCAACAACAAAATCCCCCACGAATCATCATTACACGAATCTGTAGGTGCCAGAAACACGGTCAGCGATGAAGTGCATATTCATCAACGACGAATCGAATAAACGAATCAAGGGAAGAGTCGCGTTATTCGAAAAACTTACGACTGTAACTGTCGCATCTAGGAATAAAATTAGTGGGTAACTTCTGCCCTGTAAAATGATCATCTCTGAGCGCTGGATCGTAATAACTCGTTTGCACGGATAACTCACTTTGTAGTCGCACCTCCAAACTCCGCCTCCATCCCATCAACTACATCCAACTAATGCATCAAGAACGAAACAGGAGCGAAGGCCGATCGCGTCACAGAATAGTAATCGAACGTCCATATCTGCAAAATAATACAAAGCTGGAATGATGCTCGGCGATGTCATGGATCAATGCAGTAGAGCAAGGATGTACCATCAGAAGTAAAAGAAAAGCAGATAGCGCTCTCCTCGTCTCAGAGGGTGAGCTAGCATTCAATCACGTCCGCGTATTGAGAATGCGCGCCTGGCCTAATGAGGGTGTAGACCGTAGGAGTTCCTAAGGTCCGGGAGGGCTGCCCAAAAGAGGAAGATGGAACGAGAAGCGACGAAACCCGCCGGATTTGATGTCAGTGGATCCGCCGCAGCACAAAATGACAGAAAGATGACTAGTGAAACACAGAACATACAAACCTGTTTGTTCTGTTCTAGGTTTAGTCACTCGCATCTAAAAATATATGATTTTTGATAATATGGCTCACCTGATAAAGTGAAGATCAACGAAGTCGAGATGGATTGTAGGCTAGTGTCTGGTCGGAACAATAAACTGAAGATAGTTTTAGCAATATACACTTCGACGAGATCGTGCTAGCACGAGCCATCAAGCAATGAGTCAGGTCAGAGCTTCGAACACGACACTGAGATCCCTCGACCATGTTGATCATCCCCATCAAATCTGACATCGACGGCCGCGAGTTATTAAATCACATCTCACAATCTCTCTCCGCCCAGAGATAGAGGAAGATAGCCACCCTACCCCATGCCATGCCCACGCCCATGCCCATCCGAACCCAAGCCCAAGCCCAGCTCACAACGTTTGTACATGAGTACCGTAGCGCCCGATTCCTTCTGCTCAATAAGTCATTAATGACACAGCAGGTCTCGGAGCGCAACGAGAATCCCATTTTTACGTGGCGATGAGCTTTTGCACGGGGGTCCGGCCGCCGAGGTACATGTACATGCAGTACGCGCATATAGTACATGTGCACTTGAGCGTGGACTGAAATGAGTCCGGGATGATGGGAGGAGGTAATAAAGGAGAGCGAGAGGAGGGTGGGGGCGAAGAGAGTGCATCTGTAGGGCAGGAATGAGGGCGTCGATGAATCGATGATTAGATTGGATGGATTGACATTGGAGATACGCACCAAATGCGCGTTACCATGTGCGGGAAAAGACCCATCATTATTCTATCTCCCATCTGTATCATTTCCTCCAACGCTAAGCACATTTTATTGAAGGCTTGGGTAAGACTTGATTCGTGGGGTCCTTAACGCGATATCTTGAACGCATATACACGGGAAACCTGTCGAAATCAATCAGACCCGATGTGAAAACATAGAATATAAAAGACGGAGAGATAAATCGAGACTTTGAAACACCGATCCGTATTTATGACAAGACATAAAATCAGGATGTAAGAAAATCGACGGCATGGATGACGTGTCCCCTCTCACCCGCGCAGCGACATTGGGTTCATAACATCTCATACCAACACCGGATTAGTTTACCTCAACACGTAGGCAGCGAACTCGATGATGAGCGCTGGTAAAGATATAACGCATGAATCGGGAGTCGCTGCACGGAAAGGGTTGACGATGATGCTGATCATCGATAACGATAGCGACATCGCTATTCTTTGGTGGACGATGGTGGCGAGGCTACGACAACGCCACTCCGCGAAGGATACTTGTTGATCTCAGCATCATGAAAGGAGTTTTGGACATCCCAGCACCAACCGCACAACACCTGCGGAGGTTCGATGTGTGGATGAAAGCCAAACAATGATGCTGGGCTGTTACTCGATCGTATCGAGCAGCGCAGAGGGGGGAGGCAAAGCAAGAAGATGCCTGAGTCTGGTTAGAATACATGCGCGCTGGCGCATCAGGCTGGTGAGGAAGAGGAAGGAGCAAGGAGATGAGGGTGGTAAGTTGTAACCAGTTCGATACACTCACCTCGGAAGATTCCAACACCAAGCCAACCCTCCGGGGTGCGAAGGCATCTCTATCCATCCACTAGTCCTACTATGGTCGCTCGCAAGAATTAGGAGCTAAGCTCGTCCGAGTTGAGATGAGTAGCGTGGGGGTGGAGACTCAATGACCGTTCAACATGACTGCCGCGAGGGATGTATCATGTTGAAGTCGTAGCCAAACAAATACGGCGCGGGTCTGAGCTCCAGTAAGTTTAACCTTGATCGACAACCACAACGACCTCACACTCGAGATGGATCCATCCCCGCTAATCCACTCAGAGATTCAACTCAGGACACCTCGCTATCCTTTCACCGGCTACGTCGAGTTCTCGTCCATCTCCTCCCACACAGCACATGGAGAGCTTGGGCTCCACGACTCTCGACTCTCGACGCGCAGACCCAAGTGCTCCGCCGCATCTCCCTCCGCGTCCTAGCACCTCTTTTTCAGACGCAGTCTTGACGATCTACAACGGCACAGACGCCGTCCACGTCGCACAGGTCCAGGTCAACATTGTCCCCACCGTGAGTCATAGCATCGAAACCTCGATATCTCCCTCTCATTCGATCTGCAAGTTCTATTGTATGCAGGGACGCGCCACCGCCCTCTTCCTTCTGTTCTGCGAAGTGTCCGCCCTTGCCATACCACCCACAACCCTTCTCCCTCGCACCTCCGTCCTCGCACTCCTCTCGTCGGCTCTTCAATTTCTGAATCCCATCCCCTTCGATCCCGTCTTTATCTGCACCTCTCCCTCCGTCCCATCTACCCTTACTAGCTTCACCCTCGCACTCCCATCTCCATCTTTCCATCCGCTCGTAATCACGCTCGCGTGACCACGACCACGACCACGTCTATGCTCACGTCCACCACCCACATCCACTCATATCCCGCCCCTCGCTCACTCAGTACTACATCAGCCTAAATCTCAATACAGTGCATATGGCGCCTCACAACCGCCCTCGATCATCGACTATCGGCCATCTCAGGATCGTATATGCTCCTACATACGTCACCCACCGCGTAGTCTCGAAGAACGGCCTCGTCGTGGATGCGAGTAGCTGCCCCGTGATGGTTTTTGATGAGGTACAGACGTAATGCGTGTTATGCAGGGCGACTCGTTGGTGGCCTGCGAGGGTGCCCAGATACGGCTTCGCCTCCCTCCTCCCTCCCGCTCTCCGTCCTTGCGTCTCCGTCATGACACCTCTCTTCGCCTCTTCCTCCATCCACAGATCTAAATTACGAATCCTGCTCTCGCACTGCCATCTTCGCATTCATCTACGACCGCTCTTGTACTCACACATGCGCGCACCTTCTCATGCACGCATTCACCAACACCAACTCCATCCCAGACCCCAATCCCCCACGCCCATTCCACCCCGGACGCCCGCGTCCAAAGTGCGCATCACTCATCGCGACGAGATTGGACGATATAGGAATCCCTATATCGTCCATGCGAATTTGGACTGACGCGTGTTGCTGGCTCGTTCGCTCATCGATCATCACTCGACCTCACCACTCAACCTCGCTTCGACGTCGACCATGAACTTGGACTCGGACTTGGAAAGGGAGGACAATACGACTATGTGCGTTATATAATTTGTACCTGGATACCACCTCTGGGAAGATGGAGTCGATTCAGAAGATGCGAGGCGGGTGGCTCTTCGACCACGATGTAGAGTACGTACAATAAAATCACATTATCACATTGAAGATAATATTACCGTATTGTTATTAATCCAATGAAGGTACCTATTATAATTATTATCATCGACTGAGAATTCGAAGTGTGCATTTAAGTTGCCAATCAATCTCTCAGAGCTCAGCGCGATATGTACAGATTATATCAGACCCAGCTGCCAAAGCTCCCACTGAAGCTACTCGAAAGTGGACATGAAATGGGAAAATCGACGCGGAAGATCATACTTCAATGTCAAAGCTCAGTATCTAGCACCAATCTAGCGTCTGTTACTTCAATCCGCTCCCCGCATCCGAATGGAAATTTCACAGCCCACTCAGAGCGTGAAAAGAATTGTGCTCCAAACGGGCTTGTACTAGCATTTGCGCCAGGTAGAGTTGAGAAGAGTGGAGGCGTGTAGAGCTTCTGGAGAAGGAGTGAGAAGACGAGAGGTGAAGAGAGGTACCTTCAATCGGATTGACTGATGCGGTAGATTGAGGACTAGAGCGCATTCATAGTGGACCTTTAACAAGAAGGGTTTTTAAGGTAAAACGAACTTTCTTGACATTGAGAGTATGAGTTTAGGGAGAGGAGATGGGCAATGTATAACATACCCTGCGAAATACGGCCACTTCTTGTCAAAGGAATTGCTCGACACTCACATTTGAAGTGACCTCATCCGATGCAATCGCGTCTTGAAAACACACGCCTGATGAATGCAATGAACGATGAGCACCTGAAATTTGAATACGAGGGAATGAATACACACGGAATCTAGGGTTGAAGGTGAAAACATTATCGACATTGGAAGATGTACATGTGAAGCTAGTCGAGTACACGATTGTAATCAATGGATTCAATGAGAGTTGTAATGAGAAGATTCGGAGGAGAATCGAGTAGAGACATCAACGTCAACAACGAATTGATTTTGCATGGATGTACGCAGGGGGAAAAAATGTAAGATAAAGACAACGTGCACTGCACAAGGATCGATGATCACCAATACCGACCAAGACACCACTATCTTGCAGTAGCCGCAAGTGCCAGGGCACCGAGAGATTTTGGAAGCACCAAGTGAATGCCTACTCACAGCTGAACATCGAATGTAAAATGCACATAACATTCAAGCAGGCGACATTGTGCGTGGAAGCTCCATGTCTGAATGAGAGTTATGAATGATGCTGAGCGTAAAGGGGATCGAATCAGGAGGCATGTGAGGGCAGAAGAGACACACAGCTCTAAACTTTCGACTGGAAGTTGATTGTGAACATGGGTAGGAGGACACTGGACCATAGAGGAAGAGGATGGGCACTGGAGAAAGGGAGTAGATCGATACACTCGCCTTCAAAGGTTCACCGAGAGAGCTAACCACTCCGCGGCTTGTCGGAAACTTCAAATGGCGCGAATGACAGGTGCCTCTGATTAGGCCTGATTAGAGGACACTGAGGCCTGAGGCCTGATTAGAGACCCTAATTTAGCCTTTTCTAACCTTTATGGCATTTTTAGCGTCTTATCAGGGTATTTCCGGCCCCTTTTTTGGATCGGTGGCGTCTGATGATACAAAATCGCCCTGATCAGGTAGAAATCTGATCAGGCTATTTGAGGTTTCCGACAGTCACATGTGCAAGACTTCTCATCCACGTAAACCAATTATCATTTTCACAGAAATGAGGAGAGCACTGTCTGAAAGTGCGAAAATATGAGTGAGAAGAGGTGGGAGAGAAGATTGACTGAATTTGAACGGACAGGGGGAGTTGAAGACCACAGTCAAACAAATATAGCGCCTCATCCCGCGCGCCGCTTCCGGAGTGTCACCAGTTCCACTGTATATATACACCTCGCGTACGACAACGGTTTCAAAGTGCGTTGTATGTTCTGCCTTTTCTTTTCTTTTATTTCCATTCGAGCTACGTCCATGCGTCCTCATTTTTGTCCATCCATACCACATGTCGCTGTGCAACCCCATTCTGTCAAATTTTCTTCTTTCGCGAATATGTGAAACTGATTCTATATCCAGATCCCTAGAATGGATCCGCTCCCGTCTGTTCTTTTATATACAGAATGCGTGATCTAAGTTGGTGCTCTAAAAATTTCAGCGTATACAATGGGAATGATCCTTCAGTGACTGTGTTTGGGGTTGAAATCCGAGGCGGAGTGGTGACTAATGAGTGTAAAAGGAGAGTATGGGATTGGGGTGCATCACTCCTATGTCAAACCTTCCTTTCATTGGCTCTGTATCTCCCTTTTTTAATATGCAAAGACACCCCAATATCATATTTATAGCCTAGCAATTGAGATCAAAAGTCAGTAGGACGGAAAAAAAAGGAAGTGACTGAGATGGAATCAGGGTTATGTATGTATGCGACCAGAAGGCATTTAATTCTAAGCACTGCAGAAATGAATGACAATGGATTTGTGATTGATTGCAGATCAATACTGTCGATGAGCTTCACCGAGGCAATTCTACACACTGCATCACATTGAATATCATAAGTATCATCCTATGTCCAACTCTTCTAGGATACAAGTACTGGAATTTCTTCGCACAAGATTGAAAACAACAAATCTACAGATTGAATCGAGCGACATCCAAGGGTGTAAAGGACACAAGGTTCTAAGCTCGCAATTGATGATGGATTAGGGATATGGATAGGAAGGGAAACGGGGAGATGAGAACGGAGGTGCTAATGAGGACATGGGTACATAGCGTTGAACAGAAGAAATGAACAGAAGAACAGACACCAACATCAAGAACACGTACCATATGGAAGAGAACCAAGAAGCAAAAATAATTGTTGTGCATACGTACCGCGTCTGAAGCCCAGATCGACCAGCACAATACTCGGAAGGAAGCTGTACACGGCGACATATGCGCACATGCGCTTGTGAAGCTAGGCAATGCCATGTTCTGCCTCCTTTGACACCCCAACCCATCCGCCTACAGATTCATCATGCTCACCGGAATAGAAAAAGAAAAAGAACCCAAACACATCCCATACACACACAGCGACTGAGAGAATCCCGCTATTTAACATCGTATCATAGCATGATGTACCACCATGCATCGCGTGGAAGTACCGTAGTGCTACGAATTCGGAATCTCTCTAGATGCTGAGTGCGGAGTATTGGATGCTTCCCAGAAATAGCGAAGAATGTGCAGATAGATGAAAAACGCGAATGAAAGAGAGGATGATTGAGATTCGCTTCCTGAGGTCAAGGGTGTATCTACTTATCCTGAACGAACAAAACCACTATTATAATGGAAGCACCAATCGTCACTTCGCAGCGCTTCAGAGAGCGCGGAAGTCACAATGTGGTGCGAATGAGTAATCAGCCCGTCCAGGAAATGTGACGATACCACAGGAATGGACAGGAGGAGAGAGCACGGTTGGGGAGAGATGTGCAGGCTAATGAGCTCGAGATGACAGTATGTTTTACTGCAAAAGAGTAATCTCGTGTTTTGAGACGAAGAATCAGTCGAAGAGCGCACGCACCTCATCTCATTGATGTAACCCATCTGACCAGAGTTCCTAGGATATAGATATCTACAATATGAGTGCGACAAGAGTCAGATACAACGATATAACTGAACGCACACATACCTAATATCTGCATTGAATCAGCACCAACCCCTAATCAGATCGACACAAACATTGAACACTGACATCCACAATTCGAACAACAAATCCTCCACGAATCATCATCATCGTCGCCGTCAGCGTCGATTCCAGCGACCTCAAAGTGCCCTGCCATTTATCTTCCTGAGGAGCGATTTTACCACAAATAGAAGATGGAACGACATTTCCAAAAGCGAATAAAGAAGCGGTGATAAGGTGCATATAGAGGACAGAATGAGATGAGAATCCGAATGATGAGCATGCGCTTTGAGTGTGAGGTTCGAAGAACAGTGAATTGCATACAGAATGAAAGGCACATCAAATAAGGAGAAGAGAAAAAGGAAGAGAAATAGAAATAGATAAAGAAAGAAAGAACGAACGAATGAGTGGAGAGCTGATGAAAAGGTCGAACCCATTCCGTATTCGAGCTCAGAGCTAATAACGTCGACTACACCGCGCTTACATAGTGCGGATACATTGCAAGAGGTACAAGATGGGACGTCTTGTCTCGACTCTGAGCTGTACGGGCTGTACAGATGTGGGTCGACATGAGAACGGTCGAAGGTAATGGGATATTAAGATGGGATAAGCGTACGGACGCACCAGGGAGAGAGTGATCGGCCGTAGATGTAACTGACTTTGTTTGAGAGCATGAGTATAGCAAGAGAGAATGGACGGCTTATAACGCGCTTGCCAAGAGCCAATCCCATCCCATTGAAGAGGTCGCTACGGGTTTTTTCAGATACGAAGGCGTCTTGAAAACGCGTGTCAGATGCGGAATTTCCGTACCAGGGAATGAACATAGACCTACGAAAAGTGCAAACGTTGGAACACGTACTGAGTAAGTCCTGATACACCGGAAGCCTTGAGAAGATGAGAAGAAGCGAGGAAGAGTTGAACGTGGATCTGTTGAGCAGAAGAAAAGGGGTCAGGGATGAATCATATCAGATGGAAAGAACACAAGAGAAACGTGCGATGGGCGCTGCGCGAGAAGGATTCATCGACGACAATGTCACCGATAACAATAAAGGCACCACTTTTGTCCAGTATATATTTACGACCATATAGGCGCCCAATCAACCTTATTCACGGCTGAGCGTAAACTGGGCCACAAATCCATCCAAGTTAAGACCATGCCACGCAAACATCATGCGTGGAGGCTCCGTGCCCGAATGAGAGCCGAAAGTAATGCTGGGCAATTGCTAGTTCAATTTTCAGCATGGGGAAACAGTAGATAGGATAAAAGGACATTCAACTTGGAGGTCGGTAACTCTTATGGGTGGGAGAGCACTAGGCGGAGAGGGATGTGAAGACGCGGGGAGATTGGGTTACGCACCTTCAAGGGAAAGCTAATCGTCCGAGGCGCGCATACACACATCCCATCCCATCCAGATATACCTACTTCGGTTGTCCATAGAGACGAGGAGAGACAATTGGCTCAGAGTGCGTGAATGGGGAAGAGGCTGGAGGGAAGAGTCGTACGACGCGTGAAATGAATTAGGGATGTCGAAGCCGCAGCCAAACAAACACTGCCCCTCGTGCTGCGCATGCGCGCCCCATATGCACGGCGTGTTCTATTCAGTGTTCTCCTCCCGAGCCCTGACCATACACGGTACTCTTCAAGCCGGGCTCCATTGTCCGCTAGCGTGTCCTCTGCTCGCATATATGCACTCATTCGCAAGGCGACAATGTGTCAACCATATCTTGACATGCACGTTCCCTTGCTCTGCTGCTTCTCTGCTCTTTCTTCATCCAACGACAGCTGCTAAAAATGCCTCGATACGTCTTGGGCTAGAAAGGACTCGTATCGACATCCTTCACTCAAGTCCTTTATTTGATCATGGGCACGAGATGCGGTCGAACTTTCGAGATGATGGATATATGCATACGTGTAACGAGTCTCATATCTTCAAATTAGTACACCCACATACACTGTATTCAATAATTTTTATCACTTCACATTTCATCCTCCAATTTCTCCCTCGAGCTACGTAGAGCTCCCTGATTTCGTCGCGAAAGCCCCGAATCGCAACGCGATTTTTCAGTACCCTGTCACCATCATCTACCATGTTTGGATAGGATAAGGTAGGTAGGGTATCAGAAACTCGGCCCTGCTATTCGACGCTTTCCAAACACTGAGCCCTGCGAGTGATTAGAAGGTTGAGGTGTGCGTCTAGTATCCTCGCACTGGATAATGCTACGTTATTCAAGCCGCCGAGCTGAGTTGAGATGAGGAAGACTAGAAGGTATCAAGAAGGAACATATAGAACGACACTTGGGAAAATATCCACAGAGCCACGCCCAAGTCCACCACTCCTACCGCACACCATTGTGCACCGAAGGATTCTCAAAAGTGCCAGGATCTTCGACGCGACCAGATGGCGCTGAAGCTGAACTGCCATGCGGCGTTGGACATGAAGACCGAGACCCAGAACGCAAACGCGCGCTCTATCCGTTAATCTACTCCACCCGACCAATCTGTCGGCGCAGTAACAATACACGTGTGTGTGTGATTGAGCGTGCGGCGAATGGGCTTAATAGCCGGGGAGAACGGAGTAGAGCGTGATACGGGCTGGTGCTCAAGGAGGGGTGGAGGTCTGACGTCCTCAGAGGTGAATTTATGCAATTAACGCACCTATTTACCAAGCATCGGTGGGCAGCAATTGACATCGAGGAAGGATTGGCCTGCCTCCAATACGAATCTGTAGATGCAAGAAATAAGGTCAACGGTGATGTGCATGATTATCGATGACGAATCAAACGGACAGATCGAGGGAAGAGCAGTATATTCGAAGATTTGCAATGTTCACGTCTTTGTCCCTTTATATAATACTCTTCCCCCTCCTAAAGTGGTTAATTGTGCAAGTATTAGACGAGAGAGGAAGATACCCATGCCATTATCATCCCCGCATCGAATCCCAAGCTCAAGCACAGCGCCAGACCAAAGCTACCTATTCATCGTAACACACAATGCTCCGCTCGATGAAGATAGAGCACGATTTGAAGCGCAACGACATTTCCATACCGTGGCGACGCTGAGCTTTGAGCTTGATGCGTTCGACACACGCGCATGGGAGAGGAGAAGACATGTGGCGAGATGGAATGGACGACATTTAAGGAAACCGTACCTGTAGGTCAGGCGAGCTACTATAGGTACACACTTGGTCTTCAGCGGGGCGCGGGAGATGAATAGGAGAGTGAGAGGGGGTGGATCTGCAATGCAGGAATAAGGCATCGATGAACCGGTGTCAGATCAGGCGAATATGAAACCATAGTAGAAAGACGTACCGAGCTCTGCTCATCTCGCGAGGAAAGAACCGTCTAACATTATATTGTCCGCTATCCGTATTATATCCCCAGCGCTGAGAACGAGTCACCGAATGATGGGTTCATGGAATCCTCGGCACGATATCTTGAATGTACATACAGCACGATGATATGCGTTCGATGCGGGTGTAACCTGTAGAAATTATCAGACCAGACGTAAAAAAAACATTGGATATCAATGACGGAGATAAAAACGAAAACGTGGGACGTAGAATCTGCATTGGTGACAGAGTGGAATAAAAGGTAGAAAATCGGCAGCATGAATGACGTGTCCCCTCGCCCGCGCAGCGACCATACACATGTTTGTTATAACAGCCTGATTTCATTGACCCGGACACGCGGGTAGCGAACTCGACGATCGCTGGGAAAGGTTAGACATATGCATCTAGAGCCGCTGCGCGGAGAGGATCGAAGATGATGGTGTATCGCCGATAACGATAACAACACCACTATTCTTCAGTAGACATCGTCATCAAAGCTTCGACCGAGCCACTCCATGCAAGATACACATAGATCAAGTACAGTCGACTTTCTCATAACGCATAACGTCGGTGCCGGATTTTTGTTATGCATTATGAGATTTATGCAAGACGAAAATGTCACATTGCGTGACTTAGTGACGATAATGCACACGTGATACATAAATATTGGCACATTTTCTTGACATTTTCTTCGAAAGTTATCCCACGAAGTTGCTATGAAGCTCTACAAAGTATAGAAACCATATAGTGAGGGGTTCAAAATGTCACCAATAATGATGATGAGTCAATGGGCTATTTCTAAGCTTATTTTGGAAATAATGCTGAATTACAAGTCCAGAATTGTCAATTTGATCGAAAAATCTAAGCTCCTTTGGCCGGTTTTTGCCAAAAATGGCTTACAATGCTCACAGGGGCGAAGTTGAGTTGCGCTTTGCGTCTGTGGCGTATTGAACAATAATTTTTTCGCTTGAGCAAGGCTCGAGCCACGCGTGCTTGACCAGATTTTGACCAAAACTTTATTGTCCCGAGCCATTTGAGAATGCATAATCAATCAATACACCTATGCACTATGCATTATGCAATATGCCCGTATTTACTCGAGAACCAGTTGCGTTTCGCTCAAAAGCTATGCAATATGAAAATTATGCACTATTACGTTATGCGTTATGAGAAAGTCGACTGTATATCGCTCATGGCCAAGCTGAGCATCGTCAGATTATGTTCTTTACGACATCCCAGCACCAACTAAAGCCTATCACACGGTGTACGGGGGTTCGGTGCGTGGATGAGAACCATGCGACGATGCTGAGCTGTTGATGAATCGAGTCTCGAATCAAGCAGCGTAGAGGGGGTAAGGATACATGCGCGCGAGGGATTCAGGTTAGAGAGGACGAGAAGACGAAGGACGCAGAGATTTGGTACGCGCACCAAGGGGTACGCAGGAAAAAACTCAGGTATATGAGGTTAAAAAGTTGATTTAATGCGAAATTTACCCCCCCTCCCCCCCTACCCACCCAAAAAAGGAAATAAAGCACGTGTTTTGATGAGTAATTACTGATGACAGTACTCAAATAACTATTTATAGATTGCCTTCCCGCCTCTATGGCGGGCGCTTATACTACTACGGCTTTCTACGACGCCGCTTTCGATTACCTGTACCCGTAGCATTGATTTTACAGTCATTGTCACAATACAATTAGACGAGGTCTTTCGCCGCGGAGATAATGCGTAATGACTTGCCTTCAATTTCTTTTTCTTAACCATAGACTTGACGGAGCGCTTCGCTGTT
>MU155467.1:0-34040 GCA_015484465.1 Pholiota conissans
TGAGTATACAAGCAACTTGCAAATTTGAATTTTGTCAATCAGCATTCCAGCATGGGCAGGGCAGGCTCAACACCTAGGATGAAGCTGAGATACTGTTGGCGAATCAGGATGCAGGTCCGACATCTTATATCTTGGTTCAAGGTATAGGTATAAAGCTATAGTTCCCAGTTGTAGATAAAGTTCTGCCATGCAGAGCGAAACTAGCTATAGGCGACGAGGTGCGCAAGCCTAAGATACTCGAATGAATAAAATGGGTGTCAATATTTTCTGCTAATCAGAAATACAAGAATGGCGCGGGCGCTGTGGTGAGAGTGGTGCTTGACAGCATTAACCGCGTGAAAGTTATGGATACGCGCTATGTGTAACTACGAGCTCGGATACGCAACAAACGCGTCGAACCACTTGCGACTCGCGCTGATGCGCACCGTGCGTGATGCGTTGATGTGTGACCGTCGCTTAGCTGCTTCCCACGGGGACCACCGGCGGGGTGGTTTTCAGTGATCGCTCGGAAAACAGCCCCCTGCTGAGTACAGTTCGTGACCTCAAACAATAACCACACTGCTCCTTATCCCATTTGAAATCATCGAAAAAGTGATCGACATACTCTGTCAAGAAGATCCATCCCTTTCATCGACGAAATCTTGCTCTCTTGCATGCCGCGACCTACTCGATCTCTGCAGACAACGTATATTCGCGTCCATCGTCCTAAACAAGGAGTATGCTCGCCCCCCTTCATCTCACTATCCGTGGATACAGAAAGGCAGCACAACGGCATTCCTGCGTCTCGTCTCTCAAAATCCAGCTCTCGGCGCGCTTATTCGCGATTTCGAATACTGCACTACCAAAAGCGACTTGAAGATCCCCGGTGAGATCGAGGAAGCCTTTCAGCACATCACCCATCTTCGATCGCTGGTCGTCCAGAACACCGTCAGCAACCGCCTATTTGTGTGGACCGATACCCCACTGCGCCCTGCGTTACTACGGCTCTTGCATTGCACGAGTCTCGTCTCACTCGAGCTGCATTATATTCACAAATTCGTTGTCGAAGATTTACTCCTTGTTGTGAACCTCGAGCGGTTCAGATGCTATCACCTCCGCGCCAATAAATTTGAACCCACATCTCCATCGCTCGTGCTCTCTGTCCCGCAACTGAATCAACTGTATCGCTTATCAATAGCGGGTAACAGTGCCACCGTAGTTCAACGCATGATTGGAGTTGCGCCGACCTGTCCAATGGTCGATTTCAACCGCCTTACCTTCCTGTCCTTCATGTTGACTGCTAGAAACGACATGAAAGCGCTTCGGAGATTATTCAATCAGTGCCACCAGCTCGTCTCCGTGCACCTCGAGCTATGTATGTATCATTATACGCCTCGTTTCGCCTCTTGTTCAGTGGTCAGCTGATTCGTCGTCTCTAATGTCCAGATTTCGACAGGAATACGGAGAATTTGACAGGACTTGCTGACATGCTTATTCCATCTATACACACTCTCAAACACATTAGCGCTGAGAGTTACTTTCACGGCGCGTGGGGCCATAAAGAACCATTCTTTGGACTGATTGAAGAACTCAGGAACATGCGAAACGTGAATACTATCGAGGACATTTCAATCTGCATCACTTTCCATTCCCATGTTGATTGCAAGCTGTCCTCTCATGTCTGGGGACAATTGGATAACGCGATGGGAACTCCTTCATCATGGCCGCGTCTGCGCCGATTCTCGTTGGAGCTCGTCGCCAAATCGATTGCTAATGAGGAATTGATGCGCGAGTTGAAAGTGGTGAAGGAAACGGGGTATTTTGGGAGGTTGCTAAACAACCGAGATATCACGTTTGATTTGTCGGTTCGCAACTTCAATTCTTACTGAGGAGTGCATAATGTGTAAATTCTTTGACAAGTTCTACAAGAATTTAGAAACTAATAATATTTCCCGACTTTTACCTTGAAAGAAATGTCCTCTCTAATGCACAAATTCCTGAAAGTATTCTCTGTCAGCGATGCCACCGATTCACTGTCTCTATAAGGGATCGCGATAGTCAATGACAGCTTCTGCAAACACGAATAGCCGGATCGCCCTAGTGCATCATCAAGTGCCCTCCACACCTCTGGGTCGGTCTGCGCCTTGGTATAGTAGGTGATGCCCAGGTCAATGTCCTCGATGACGTTATGGGACACCACCTTTCCGAGCTCTTCAGTGATGCCGAAAAACGGGTCAATTCGGCCAAAAGACCCATCGAAATGACTGACAACTTTCAGGTGCTTCAACGTTTGTGCAGACGGTACGAGCAACTGAGCAAGGCCGATAAAGCTCTGTTTAAAGAACTCGAAAGCTACGCGAAAGCAAAGATTAGACCATGAGGGGCAAGAACAATTGGTTAAAGAAACTCACACAAGTCGAGGTTCAGCGAGCAAAGGTGATGACACTGGCCGAGAAGGTTGAAGAAAGCTTTCAAGCTATCCCCACTTTTCATCGTATACGACAGAATGGAGAGACGACTGATATCAACCCAGGGTTCGCGACCAGCACACACTGCGTGCATACGTCGGGCCATGCCGTCACTCTTCCCGTCAAAAGAGATATCGCGAAACTGGATTGGAGAGAATGACCGGGCGTGAGCAGAGGAAGGCGGGGTGGTAGCCTTCACATCGTAACACTTCAGCTTTTCGAGGTTCACGCATGGAGCGAGATCCTCAACCAGAAAACGATGGATTTGGAAAAGCGAAAGTGTGGTGAGTGTGGGGACATGCAAAATTTGAAGCAAGGCCGGCCGAAGTACGTTGTTGTCCCACATAAAAAGGTGCTTACTTGCACCGTTCAGGAGGTGGAGCGATCTCAAACGCGTAACACATCGCAAGCTCCGTATCATGCCCTCTGGTTTCTTCAGATCTTGTTTGATGGTTTGATATTCAAGGTCGCGGATGAAGGCACCGAGATTTGGGTTCAGAGACATCAGGCGCTCAAATTGTTGTGACGTTCCCGACTGTATCCATGCAAAGTTGGTCGAAGGAGGCTTGGTATAGTCATTGTTCAGCACAATGGACGCGAAGATGCGTGTTCTGCAAATAGCAAGGAGATCCCGGCATACGAGAGAGCAAGATTTGGTCGATGAGAGGGTCGTATCGTCTTGGGAGAGGGTATCAACGATCCGTTCGAAGATGTCGAATGGCAGGACCGAAAATGCGGACATTACTGAGACTCTAGTGGTCGACGTTGTGGAAGGCATTGCAGGTGGCAAGACGTAACGCGGCGCGTTGCTGTGGACACTAGCGGGCCGGGCGTTGACGCGTTTGGTCACAGCGCGTGAGAACCATGGCTAGCAACGTTTTGCGGACGACGCTCACTCCGCGAGGGCATCCAACTCGCGTCAGTATGTCCTCTCTGTGTCCTCCTGTTATAAGATGTAGGCTTGGTATGCACAGCATCTATCAAGCACCTATGTTCAGTACTCAGTCTCAGTAAGCATGTTTTTACCGTAGGAAACCATCGCACTCACTTCTCTCAGACACTGTCCTTGACATCGAGTAGCTCAAGGCGACGACATTCACTTAAGACTTCGAAGACAATAACTTGGAAGAACACGGCACAACATCCTGACTACATAGCTGGCACCGGCGGCTACCGGCGGAGACGCGTTGGGAATGGCAGAGCAAATAAGGCATGTTCTCTCGTTGAGCTCGTAGAACACGATACAACTAACATGTCAATATAGAGGAAATAGTCGCTGAATTTTGGCCTCCAGACCAGGTGATCCATACCATTGCCGTGCCGAAACGTTCAGATCAGGTCTGTATTTCTATCCACTACTTTGGAAGACACATAGCTTACCTCGTCGTTTCCGCACAGGCAGGCAACGCTGTGCACCCCTTCTGCCCATCAGCACCGTGAATGGCATCCACATGCTGTTTCTTCGAATTATAGTTGCCATGAGTACGGGGTGCTGGTCGAGTTTAAGGGCGTGCGCTATCGAGGTATGTGAGTGAAAATCATTAGACGAACTATTCAACTACTGACGCAACATTGTCTCTTCGCCCTTAGTTAAGGAGCTTCCATCTATCTCCTCTGCGCTGGATGCTGGCTGCAGGTAATTTATTTAATAAAGACGTATGTATACAATATCATGAAGTCTGAACGTATCTTAATTCAGCACTGGCCATCACTTATGCACATGCACCGATGCAAAATACCTCGATTCCCACCTGATTTGATCAATCATGAACCACTCTTATCTCTCCTGAACATCTGGTGACGAGAAGGCCATGCCATGCTGTGCAGAACATGGTGATGTGTCCTTCTGGCATCATGTCATCAAACACGATAAATTTTACGGAAACCCAACTCGACCTTATGAACTCT
This sequence comes from Pholiota conissans, assembly GCA_015484465.1. NCBI lineage: Eukaryota > Fungi > Basidiomycota > Agaricomycetes > Agaricales > Strophariaceae > Pholiota > Pholiota conissans. The sequence goes on from MU155467.1 coordinate 4,356, forward strand.
CGTTCCCCCCGAACTCCGACGCTCTGAAGCGTCCTCGATGAGCTTCCACCATCACGCATATGATGGCCTCACCTTCGCCTGGGGTTGGAGCGCCTTTGCCTTGTATATATGAAGTACAGATGGTCAATGATAATTTGGGGTCGTGCGCGTGTGGGCTGGAAGACAGGGCGATGCACGCGGTGAGGGATAAGTATGCCGGAGCGGCTTTTATCAGCGGTGTGGTGCAGGGTCATGGCCTTTCGAAACGTACTTCTGTATCTGTACTGCGCGAATATATGACTGTGACCAGCGAGATGAGTGGTTTATATGTCGCTGTATGGATTGAGGTTTCGGTACTAACATGGTTCCCTTAACTGGGGAGATCCATCGAGCCGAAGGAGGGTCCGGAGATTGGAAATATGCGAGTATGTACACACTCCGTATTGTGCCGATGAGTCGTTCCTTCCTGCCTCTATCACTCATTCAGACAGCTCAGCCCAACGTAAGATTTATTTCTTGCGACTTTGATAAATGCCTACTGAATCTCCTACGTATATGTTAGTTCGTAGTCTACAAACCCGACTTCGCTCTGTCCCTACTTCTGCTTAATTAGGATCATGGACAATGCGCCTCTGGACATAGTGGAGACAATTCTCGATCTGCTTGCTCAAGATGATCTATACCTCAGGTTCACCAAAGTGTGCTCCCTGGTCTGTCAAGACTTCCACGCGATCTGCAAAAAACGAATCTTTGCCTCCATCGCTTTAAACACTCCCAGCTCCTGCACCGTCGTTAAACCTCTCCCGTCGAACCCGCGCCATATAGAGCGAGGTACAACTCCTCAATTTGTACGTCTACTACAAGATTCTCCCGACATTGGCGAGTACGTCCACAGACTCCAATACTCCATTGCATCCAACGATTTGGACAACCGCACGCTAATACAAACCTTTCAAAAAGTCACTCGCTTGCGATCCTTTGAGATCGGTAGTATGGAGGGCATTTCATTCGATTGGAGCAATAACCCACTTCGTGAATGGATACTTCATCTATTGCACCTACCTACCCTTGAAATTTTCGGCGTATTAGATTTCTTCATGCAGAACTTTAATCTCTCCGATCTGGCACCATGCTATCGTCTTGAATCCCTCAATTTAAATTCTGTCCAGATAGTACCTCGGAGCCCTTGCATGTTTCCGATTTCCTCCATAAAGCTTCGGGCGCTTGAAATCGGGTATCGTGCCGCCGGCTCAACGCTGGTGAGCTTATGCGGAGCCAAGTGTGCAGACGACACGCCATTTATGGATTTCACCAATCTAACTCATATCACCGTCGCAATGACCGGCTCCCCTGGATTTTTTGGTTTAGCACAGTGTCTGCTTAGCCGATGTGATCAACTCGTCCAAGTTCATCTCCGTATAGGTACATATAATTTTATTTTCTCAAACTATTTCGCTTTGATGTTCTGTTGATGTTCTGATTCTTTCTTTCAGATTCTCAATACTGCAATTTCATGTTGCGCGGCCTAACCAAAATGCTAGCTCCTTCTATGAGTACACTCACTCACCTCACATTCTTCATCGCGTTTGGTGGGCTCGAGCGTGGACGTCTGTTGCGCAACATTAGTGACGAACTCCGACAGATGAACAACAAAAACATCATAGAGAAAATCGGTATAGAAGTTGCTCTGGCCAACAAATTCAATGCAGATTGCAGCCAAGCCAAGCAGTGGGCGCACTTGAATGATGCACTTGGGGGCTCTGGTTGGCCGAATCTGCGCGAGGTAGCGGTGACAATATCGATATTCGCTAGGATTGTATCCGAAGAACATCCAGGACTGGCGGACGCTGTACAAAGTCTACCAGAAATGAAGCTCCCTCGGCTCCTCTCCCGCAAACTAGTATCATTTAAAATCGCAATGAGGGACGATTGAATCACCAATTTTATTTATTATTCTTTTTGCCACGACAGAACATCTATCGTACCTGCTAATGAAACACGCATGTATGCGTATTGGTACTTATAAGGAACTTGATATATATTTAATCGTTCAATTAATATTCTATGACTTGAAATAGCAAGGTATTGCTTGAAGAGAGTCGAGAAAGCCACATCTCTGGTAGTGTCTCTAACGTTTTCTTTAAATCATTACTCCCTCCTTCAGAAGAAAAGAATGTTATAGCAATCGACACTTGGAAGAGCCTTGCCCACCCAGAACCCGCTAATACTTTGTCGAGCCGGCCCCACTCGTTCGATTTGGTGCAATATTGGTCATGATATAGAGAAAGCGATATACAGATGGTCTCGATGACGTTGTTATTGGACATCTTCTCGAATTCGGTGACAAGGCCGCACAGGAAATCTCGAGAGGAGTCAGAAGTGGTGGAGATGTGCAAGCGCTTCAATGATTTCATAGAGAGCGTTAACATACTGGCCAAGCCTGTCAATTCCCAAAAATCGGATCCTAAACGATCTACATCTCGTGTCAGACATCGGTCATCATAAGATAAAGAGAAGTCATACTAAAGAAGATAAAAACATCGACAAGTTGCGAGCAACGATGAAGCAGATTGCTCAACGCACCAAACGAGGCAAAACTTGCTATTGCAATATCGATCTGTTGTAAATTTCTGAAATCCACGAATGGCAAGCCATTCGTGCACTGGGCAGCGCATATTTTTGCTAAAGTTGTGCTGAAACTTGGACCGATCCACATATTGCGAAGTTGGGTCAATGAGTTATGAAAATCGGAAGGTGATTCGGTGAGCGTCGTAACTCCACGAAGTTCGAGACGTTGAAGGTTACTGCAGGACGTCAAATCATTGAGGAGAAAGTCGTTCACGTGAAACAAATGGAAGGCGACAAGAGTCGGAAGTTGCAAAAGGTGGAGGAAGCAAGGCCGGATATGCGTCTGATAGATCCATCGGGTACGAACGACAGAGGCGAACGACACGTTTAGGGCTCGCAGGCGAGTAATTTTTTGTATGGTTTCTATCAGCGCGCCATTCTCCAAGTCGTCCAGTGTAACGCGAAATTGAAGATTGCGAATATACCTTCCCAGATCCGGATTTTCTGACAGCAGGCGCTGAAAATCTGAAGTGTTACCTCGCTGTTCCCAATCGAAGTTTGGATGGGGAAGCAGCCCGTCCGGATCATTCAGAATAATGCAAGCGAAAATCCGTTGCCTGCAGATCGCGTGGAAATCCCGGGATGCAAGGGAGCATGCTTTGGTCGATGACAAGTTTGGATCATCGAGGGCGAGGTGGTCAACAATCTCTTTTACTATGTCGAGTGGGAAGGTGCCCATCTATGCGCAACTTGAGAAGGTCTGTGCCCAGATCGATTGTCAGTCTCTATTGATCTGATTATTACGTAATCTAATCTCATCATATTATTTGGTTCCAATAAATTTACCAAATAACTGATCGCCACCCCCTTTCAACTTTTTGCCCCGAACCCAAAGTCAAGTCCTTCCAACGCCGATTCCCTCCTCCGGCTCCTTTCGTACTATTAAGTACGGAGATCTGATATTGTACTTACTGTCGACCAGGCTATTGGCTATGGAAGGAAACGATATCCCGCCAAACCTCCCTCATGCTGCAAACACCGTGAAATGTCGTCGACCACAGGCTGGTCCACAGCACTTCGGCATCTAGGATATTCCGTAGGAAATCGATTTAAGAGGGTATATTGATGTTTACTCCTTGGAGTTGATTGATATCCAGGGTAAGGAAGTCTACACTGCATATGGAAACTATATCTAAAAACAGAGTCAAAGTAACGGCGTCCTTGGGTCGGTTGACGCGACATATGCACAGCAAAAGGTCAGAGGACCAGGAGATCGGACACCGAGCGGGTTGAAATGTAGTGCAAGGTGATTATTTAACGATTATGCAGCTTATGGTCTGACTGCAACTTCACTCCTTCCAAGATGCCCACTTGCAACGATGCCCATTACTTCTCTCATACATCGAACTCGATCATCAACAACCCGAAAATCACCCATGTAAATGGTGTTGCTCAATTCAACAAATCAGAGCGCCACGGTGATGCCTTCATCACTATGCCTTTGACCTATAAATGTTGATTTGTTGGCTACTTAGGGCTTAAACTCCTCCTTGACAACATAACGAGCGGTGCATTCCACGATGCCGCCGAACGATGCCATCCTCCAAGATGTCATCCTCATACTCGCACTGCAATTCGCGCAGAGATAATGGAGTGGATTCGGGCACCCGAATCGAAGCGGAAGCTGATTCTATGGATGTATGGCCCAGCAGGTTCTGGGAAGACAGCCATCGCGCAGAGTATTGCGGAGGAATGCAAATCACTTGGGCTTCTCTCGGCCTCGTTCTTCTTCTCTCGTACAGCGGCTGGAAGGAACTATTCAGGTCGGCTGATAGCAACAATCGCATATCAAATCTCTCGATTCCTTCCTGAGATCGAGGACCGTCTCTTCATGGCTATTGAGCATGATCCAGCCGTTTTCTCGCGCACGCTCCTTACGCAGATTCAAACGCTTCTCGTTGAACCTCTCCAATTTCTCCCTCCGACACCTAATCCGATCTTTGTTATTTTGGACGGAGTCGACGAATGTGGCCCTGATGGTTGTGCCCAGAGCGACATGCTCAACGCCCTAGGCTTGGTATTACCAACTCTGCAACATATTCCACTTCTATTCCTAGTGGCGAGCCGTCCGGAATACGAGATTCGCGAGGTGTTCGAGGGCCCAAACCTCAAGTCTCAAGTGAAGCGACTCGCGCTGGATAACAGCTACAAGCCCGACGATGACATTAAGCTATACCTTACCTCCAAATTCCGTGATGTCTATGACAAACATCATCGGATTGGTAGTCATCTTCCTTCATCCTGGCCAGCCGAGAAAGATATTGATCGCCTTTTATCAAAGGCTTCCGGCCAGTTCATCTTCGCGTCCACGGTTGTCAAATTCATCGACTCTCCCAGGCATGATCCCGCAGAACGACTGGACATCATACTTGGCTTATCAGCGCCAGGGAATGAGACGCCATTCATGCAACTTGATACGCTTTATCACTTCATCTTCTCAACGGTAGTTTGTCTCCCAAAGGTTCTCGAAATCCTGACGCTCTTGTTTTTGGACGGGAAATCATCTATCAATCTAAGCATCAAGATAATCGAGACGCTTCTAGGATATGACATTTACAGGGCCTTGGTCGACATGCATGCTTTAATATCTGTTCCAGGGCCATACGATAACATTTCTGAGCCTCGCCTCCACCATGCGTCACTCTACGACTTCTTGACAGATGAGTCACGGTCTCGTGAGCTCTACATTGACGCTACAAAGGGCCATATAACCCTCAGCCGCCTTTGGTTGAAACAAATTGCAATGTACCCTCCATCAGCACATCAGCCGTCGTTGGAAGATAGCCTAGACAAGTTCAATTACCATTCTGAAAAATCGTCTCCCTCTGAAGAAATTTTGAACGACCTTGACGACTTCGACCTGCGAGGTGTTCTAAATAAATCCAGCTTGGAGACGATTTACTCGGCGAAGTGGGACCGTTTCTTCGGTTCCGTTCAGCACCAGGTAAGCTTCTTCCTTATTGAATTTGTATTTTTATTCAGATCTGGCAGGCAGGAGAATCATCTAGGATCTATCTTCGACTTCACGGCGAATTTGATGCTTTCTTCACCGAACGTATCTCAAGGTATCCATCAACGCTTCGGACATATATCCCATCTATCTTAGCATTTTCAAGCCATCTGTCCGAAATCTTCCACATCTTGCTTCATACAATCCATGATTCCGAGGCGGAAATTGAAGAAATTCGTCAACTTGATTCAGCATTGTTAGACGTCGAACATCATCCAGGTCAGACTAACCAAGCTTTCCCCACCATGTTTCATGATCGCTCTCGCTTTGGAAACTTCTATGTGAACGGCGAAAACTACGTAGCTCTGGTGAAGCAAATCGTCGTCATCGTCTTTCCAAAGTACGTTGACCATAGTGATACTACAAGCATTCTCTAACTTCACGCAGGCCTGGCGACTCATCCTCGAGATTGCATGTAGCGTTGAATGGGCTTTGGAACTTTGGCTGGTTTCAGCGCATGCTTTCATATTGCTCTCCAGACCTAGGCCTTGCAGCGTTTCTCAGTGAACGTACACTCCAATACAATGAACATACAGATCTTTGTACATTCCGAGCGCGGCAGAATATTGCGCGTGCTAGCTTAGAATACATCGAGGTTCGTATTTTTCTGTATCAATGACGTTATCTGAAAACTAATGCGAGAGGCTCGCGTCCCTCTAGAGGTACGGCTTCCCATATTTCAAACATACGCACCTCCCAGGTATCAACCGGTGCATTGTCTGTGAAGAGCGCAATGGGGCACCACGCTTCCATCGCCCTCGGACTGCAAATCTAAATCTCTGCCTATAATCGAGCGTTTTGCAAATGGAACTGTTCAAATTTTATTATCATGCTATGTATTATTGAGACTTAATGTTGAATTACCCAATCCTTCTTCGCGGAAAGCGCCGCCATATGTCAATGAACGTGTTATGACGAGCGCAGTGAAGTGCCTCAATTCTGGCACCGCCGAACTCGCTTTCCCTCGAAATGGGCTCCATTAAAATTTATGATTACAATTCTACAAATTACTCATCTGGTACACGAAATTGGAAAGAAAGATTTTCTTTAGCAGACATACGAGTCAACTGCGTCTGCGGTAGCCTCCGCAACCCTTTCATCAGTATATTGCGCTCTGTAGTTGAAAAGTGGCAAGGTGATTGAGACTCGTTGTAGTTTTGGCCATCCAGGTCCCGCCAACACGCGATCGAGTTGATCCCACTCAGACATCCCGCTGCAATCTGAGCACACTATAAGGTCTAGCGTGAGCGTTTCGACGACGTTCTCGTTAGACAACTTCTCGAATTCATCGACCATACCGGAGAACGAATCTCGGTGGAGGGAATCATCGAAGAAGGACAATAATTCCAAATGCTTGAGTGTCTTCGTAGAAGGTGATAGCATATCGGATATACCGCCCCAGTCGAGTCCTAAATCAATTGATGGATCTACAGAAGAGGTTAGAAGACATCGACGAATTGAATTTCGGACATGCTTACTCAGATGTATTGCTACATGAACTAATTGACTGCAACGATTAAGTATCTTTCGCAAATTTTCGAAATCGGCCCGATTCAGAACCAAGAATATGCCAATTTTAGTCAGATTACCGAAATCCACGAAGGGCTCGCCGTTCACGCACTGCATCAAGCAAAGATCTGAAATGGTCTCGGAGCAATCGAATCCGCTGCCACTGCTGGGGCTGAATACTTTTCCGGCCCAAAAAAGTAATCTCGGAGAATGTTATGCTACTTTTTCCACTACAAAAAGATTAACTTTTCTGCGTTGAAAAAGTGAAGGAATATATAAACTTTGTTGGGCTTATTTTCTGCTGAAAAATGATATCTTTTCATCATACTTTTGCCTCCAAAAATAGCAATCACCCGCCAAAATCAGGCTCAAAAACGTCCATACTGTACGTAAACGGCTACTCGGTCAGCTGAGTTTGTTTTCTTTATATAAAAAGAATTAGTTATCTGCATACTTTTAAATTTTTTGAGAAGGTTTAAATCCTGCAACTGTAGAAGTTCAAGAATTTTTAAATTTGTAGCACGTCTGAGGGAATTTACAAAAAATAAGCAGTGTAAAAGTTGTAAAATTAGCCCGTTACCGTGTACTCGGTCAGTCCGATTTTGGCTTATTTATGTGTGGAAAATCATCACATGTTAGCGCAAATTAACCTTTGTACCTTATCTCTAATTTTAGGTCAACTAAATTAAGCAATCGACTGAATTCCAAAGTTCTCTCGTCTTGTGGGATTTTTTACTTGTTGAAAAGAGACCAAAATCCCTAATTTTTTTTAACACAGATCATTGTAGGAAGCTATTCTAAAATATCATGTAAAAAAATGGCCATTCTAGTAAGCCAATCGCTCTGAATTAATGTACTGACCGAGTACATGGCGTGACCGAGTAACCGATTACGTACAGTAAACAGAAAAGTGTGAAGAAAATGAATCATTTTCTTATCTGAAGAAACAATTAAAAAGTTTGTATAATTTATTACTTTTTCAGCACAGAAAAGTTAAGCTTTTTGTATTTGAAAAAGTAGCGTAACATTCTCCAAGATTACTTTTTTAGGCCGAAAAAGTATTCAGCCCCAGCAGTGTGCTGATATCCTGTAGTTTCTTCATTGGCGACTTCGCCAAGTAATTTGAAGGTGAGCGTACGGTGACTGGTTTGATTGCGTGCATAAGGATCAGCGACTGGAGATTGACGCAGGCGATCAAATCTGCAACAACAAAAGCATTAAGATTGAACCCAGCGAAACTTTGGAGAGTCGGAAGGTGCAGGTGATAGATGAAGGCTGGTCTGAGTGGATTATTATTCCATAGAGCTGGAAGGTCGATGGGAAATGCGATCATCAGACGTCGCAAGTTGGTGATCTTTTTGAACGTTGATATGATATCCGGACACTTCAAGTCATTACTTGCCAAAGTGTAATGTAGATCTTGAATACATTCTCCAATATCTGGTGTTCGTGAGAGGAGTGCCTGCAAGGCAGATGTGTTGCCGCATTCGAAATCTGATGAAGTGGGTACGAGATAGGCCTCGTCAATGCTGGGTGCGAGGACGATAACTGCGAAGATTCGTTTCTTGCAGATCGCATGGAAATCCCGACAAACAAGAGAACATGCTTTGGTTGATGAATGTTTTGGATCGTCGGCAGCGAGGAAACCGATTAACTTCCATATCACATCGAGCGGTAAGACAGTCATGGTTTGAATCAAGGTGTATTTTGTGTCGTCGCACGGCGATCAAGAGATCACGGGGCTCAAATACCGAGAGAAACGGCGAACAGACGCAGATTGGCGCTAATCTGAATGCTTGAACATTATGCTTGAGCCGTTGAGTCTTAGATCTACAATTAGTAGTTAAAAAAACATTACCTGTCTACGTGTGGCCCTGTTTCATCGTCAATTGCATCTATAAACAAATCTACACATCCATTATTCCGTCAAACTATCGTAAATCTTCACGAACTCTGATCTGAAATAATTTGGAGTCATCGGAAGATAGACAAGGAAACCGCGCCTCTAGCACTTCCCTCAACGCAGTCGTAATACCACCTTCGACGACGGGACCAAAAGCTACGACAGTAACGGTGACGGAAACTCGATGTAGATTAGGCCATCCAGAGCGTCCCAATACGCTATCAAGCCTTCCCCACTGGGTGGATTCGCTACAATCCGAGAATGGTAAGAGCGCCACTTCCACGGATACCTCCTCGATTATGTTGCTATCCGGGATCTGTTCCAGCTCGCGAACGAGGCCGCACAATGGATCATCTTCGCTACCCCCCTCGAAGGCGGTGTAGAAATCAATATGACGGAGCGTCTTCAGCGAGGGAGATATCATATCGGAAAGGCCGACCAAAGCCTTCAAATCGGAGTCGGGTGACATACAATCTGAAGAAGATATAGATTCAGAAAGGAATGGGTGCGATTTTTCAAACGAAAATCTATACCTGCGCCGATATGCACGGTTACCAACTGGGGACAATGCACAAGGAAATCTCGCAGTGCTTGCAGATCGGCGAAGCTATTCAATGCGATTGAGATGTCGGTCAGAGTCCCAAAGTTCATGAACGACCGCCCATCCGTGCAGCGAGCAGCGCCAAAATGCGCCAGCGCTGGAGAAATGAAGGGTCCGAGCGACATCTGGCGAAAGTTGATTGGTGCAACTGGTAGGTCGGAAGCAGAGATAGGACGCGTTATGGACCCCGCGTGCGAAAATTCCTCGAAAGAAAGCCTGGGCATCAACTCGGCGACAACGAAATTATCGAAATCCGTTAATCTGAAGTCGATGAGGCTTGGAAGGTGCAAAAGGTGGAGGAGAGCGGGGCGAAGGCAATGATCATTCCATATTGATTGAGTTCGGAAGCTTGAGCAGATAGTGAGTGACTTCAAGCGCCTGATCTTCTTCAATGCAAGTGCCAGCGCTTCGTTCTCCAAGTCGTTGGGTGTGATGCGGAAGTGCAGATGTCGAATATAGTCAGCCAGCACCGGAGTGCCTGACAATAGGCGCTGAAATCCTCGGGTCGAACCGGCCTGTACCCACTCCATATGTGGCGGAGGTATATCAGCGGAGACGTTATTCAGGCCAATGGAGGCGAATATGCATCTCCTGCATATTTCGAGGAAATCCCAACACACGAGTGAGCATGCCTTGATGGATGAAAGATTCGAGTAGTCGAGGCGGACCAGAATGTCCATGATCGTTTCTACGACGTCGAATGTCAGAGTAGCCATGGTAGATGTGTTAGTTGACATGAGTGGCATGAAGAAGAGGCCGCTCACTAGAATATATTGCGATGCAGTGTCGCTTGCATGTGATATTTCGTGTTCGGTCCCTTTACCGAAATCCATATGTGCGCGATTCGATCTAATCATCACTGCGAACACGTCTACCCTCAACCTCAACGAAGAACAGAGATGTGGACGTCTTCGATTTCCCCGAGAGGTGATCCATAAGTAGACAACCGTAGTAGGTGTCGCTGACAGAGTAAAATCTTATAGTGAGCCTGAAAAACGTGCAGCCCGTCATAAGAACGTATAGATCAATCTGGATTCTGCATAGTCCTCGACCAAACGGCCTGCAGTTGAGCGACAAAAGTGAGGCCTGATGCATGATGCTTGAGGGTTGCGTCCAACAACGTGGCCGTTTCTAATCTAGTTTCGACGCCGACAATGAGCTATTTGACTTTCGCATCTTCTTGGAGACAGGTTAGAGAACCATTCCTGCAAGCATATCGGAATAAATTTACGGTGTAGTCGGTCCCGACTCACTTGTATTGTACCCATCTCACGGATTTCAATGATGCCAGCGGGGTTCCTGTCATCGTTGCTGTTTTGTAAGTTGTTAAATGGACTCTCCAACGAATAAACCGAGTAACTATGTTACCAAGGATGTTCCCTTGTTGTGCAGAGCTCGAGAAAGGCTACTCGCAAGGATCCAGGTTCATCTGCCTAGGCGACGATGTGGGTGTCGGAGAGGAAAAAATGAGTCACAAGTCACACGAAGTGACTTCAATTATCTCCTAGGCATCGTCTCCCAAGCGTCTATGTATCTGGTTTCGCGTAAAAAAAATCACGGTGGAATAATTACAATAATACTTGAGACGAGGACCACAGAAAGGTTTTGATCGAGTGTAAGTAACTACATGCCTCGATATATGCACACTACCCAGCAAAACTACCAAAACCTTCTCCTAAACTTCCCTTGTTTTACAGCGCATAATATGTCCTCGTTTTGTACGCTCGTTAGTTTCGGTTCTGTATTGGTGGTTGCATGAAGAGTACTTACTTTTTGCGTTCCAAATACAAGACCTGCTAATATCGGCACTAGATTATTTCGGTTGGTGTTACGAATTTGCAGTTTCATATTACTCAAGTAGTAGCTCACATGTGGCAAGTATCATCTCGTATACCAACTCCGAGGATGAGTCAAACCGTATAATATACGATACCGTACCCATCCTATATTATGAAAAGATGTATGAATTAGTTTATTTTTGAGAGAAAGAGAGACGAAAGTCGAGTACTGCTAACCCTAGCAGAATAAGTTCAACAGAGATGAAGATGAACATCCTTGTAATCGATGCGCGTGGGAGTTTCTGACGGATGGGTAATGAATCGTATGTTGTTTCCATTCGGTGAAGCCTCAGGCAAACGATGACTAAAATGTTATGTAAATACACATTCGTTAGCTAAAACTGCAAAACCCTGCAGTCAAAATAAATAGCTAAATACCTAGCAGGACAAGGTTTACGGTCCCTGGAAAGAAATTCAGTGCCACCAGCACCTTGGATCTACGAAAACCGAACCATATTCAAGATGGGCGATATGGATCATTGAAAAGACACCAACACTTTTTGGCTAGAGATGTGGCACTTCAATCCTGTGGGCGCTAAAGCTATGGCCGATGGATTGCGAACACCATACTGGTATTTTATGTGAGAATTTCCAGTAGCATTGAGATTTATGAAACGAACTATAATAACTACAATGAGCACTCCCACCCCGCTGAGAACTGGCATAAGGTGCATCTAGAAATTTAATTTGAATATCACTGCATATCAATCATCAAAATGTTGACTTACCACTGCCATGATTTGGGGCGAGGGTAAGGTATCAGTTTTAAGCGCATTTATAAAGAGATGAACCTTTCGAGCAGCTATTTAACATGTAGCTATTATCTGTGTGTGTGCTTCACTTGCCTGAAGTAGGAATGCCGACGCGGACAGATTATTCCTGCAGACGTTTGATCAGAGTTGATATTCACGTAAGTATCTAAACTACACTCACAAAACTGCCGTGGAGTACACCAAAGATGTTTGACCGATGCAAACTACTGCATTTGGGGTATATCCAATGGGATATCCAAGCAGCAGAAGATTGGACAGGTCGAACAATAGGGCAGTGAAAATGAAGAGATACCACGTTGAGATGCGCCGAATACTATTGGATAAACATGCCACACAGAAAATTGCAACAAGTATAATAAGGCCGAGTACTTCGATTATCCTGCACACAATAACTGCGGTGATATTGATAGGCGGAGCTGGACAGCGAAGGAATTAGTAGGCGATTGAGGATAGAGGCTGCAGGAACAAACCATTCATATCGTCTTTCAGGTAGATTGGGATCAAGTAAGTAGCTATGCTGGGTGCGAAGATCCCTTCAGAATGCTTATATATTGAGGGGATGTTATGATTATATGAGCGAGAATAAGAGCTTGATGAAGTTCTGTTAATCATGAAGAGAAGATCGATTCAATTTCCTTTTCTGCTGTAGAACGTGTCCAACAAATACGAGTAGTTTCTCTCGTATCTACCTCAGAAGAGATGTGGAGGCTTGAACTTTGGCTTTTATCAAGATGCGACGCGTCGCAACGCGACCATCATCACGTGATCCCGGGACAATTCACAAGCGTCGTCACGGTCGTGTCACCGACCTTCCCTCTTTACAAGCTACATTCTATTCTCAATCTACAAGGCTACATTATCATCGTATAATTCTTCTACAATCTCTTTCTGTAATCTATACCAAACTATACTCAACAACCAACGCCGTTTTCATCCATGATAATCGCGACCCAGGTTTCCCTTGGAGTCTCGGTCATCCTCTTTTCCCCCATCAGCTCGGCCTTATCTCTCCCGGTAGCGTCCCCGCCAGGTCAACCAACACATAAAGGCGATGCAGGAACATTCGAAGTGATACCGGACACTATTATTAGCGCGCAACAGGTACGATTATCTCAACGACGAGTATTTTAGACGCATGCCATTCATCATGATGAATTACTAGGTCTTCGTAGGCCGTTCGAACAGATTGTATATTCTCGACAAAGTTCAGAACAATCCCACTCAAATCAATGGCCATCCAGCGTGGGCTTCCGGTATGTTCGAAAATACGAAGTCCATCTTGATTTACATTTTCGTGTCAGAGTATCGACTAGGAGACAATAGTCAACGCCCAATGGAAGTCGTAACGAATTCGTTTTGCGCGGTACGATCTGATTCCTTTCCCTTGGATCGCCCAGTTAAGGTTTTTATTCAGGGCGGGAACTCTCTCGGAAATGGAACATGGGTCAGCGTTGGAGGCAATCAAGCAATCACAACCGGAGGGGAGCCTGCTAACACACAAGATGGGAGCTCGGGACCATATTATGACGCTGATGGGCGCCGCTCGTACGTCCCTTTATGTTCTTTCTGTTTCGCAAGGATATTGAATCAAAACTCTAGTATACGGTAAGATCGGGCCCACCATAGCATTGTCTTTCCGTTGACTTTGCTCAGCATGTTGAACCCCTGTTCTGGAGACGAGTGTGAATGGACAATATCCCCTTCCAACATGGGCCAGCGCTGGTATCCTACCGTGTAAGCGCTCTATATATCCTACTTCGTCTGTTCCATGGGATTCATCGGCATCCGTATAGTGAAACTTTGGAGGATGGAAGCGCCATTATTGTACGTGAATCATCTTTGACTGCTTCGATATGTGTGCTGAGATTTGCATAGCTCGGAGGATGTAAATTTGGCGGCTACGTCAACGACGCTGCTCAATCGAACCCGACTTTCGAATTCTTCCCTCCCGCAGGTCATCCCATTACGTCCAATATTCTTCTTAACACGCTCCCCGCAAACCTCTATCCTCTGACGTGGCTCCTCCCCTCTGGTAACTTGCTCGTGCAGGCCATGTGGTCCACCGTTCTTCTCAATCCTAAGACGCACGTCGAAAAGGCGCTGGACGACATGCCCGATGCTGTCCGCACGTATCCTGCAAGCGCTGGCACGGTCATGATGCCTCTTACTCCCGCTAACAATTGGACGGCGACGGTTATGTTTTGCGGTGGTTCGAATATTGCGACAGAGAAGTAGTTTCAGTTTACGTCTTTCGAGTACTGTCGTTTACGTTAAAACCATCTACCTTTCAGATGGACAAATCCAGACTTCGTCATCATCTCGCAACCGGCTTCGACATCCTGTGTCAAGATCACTCCTGACGTTTCTCCGTCTTATGTTCAAGATGATCCTCTTCCAGTCCAACGTAGCATGGCGAACTTTGTTCTCCTTCCAGACGGTAGGATACTCTGTATCAACGGTGCTCAAACCGGTGGGTGATCTTGACATCTTACGCTTATATTCCACTGATCGTATCTGGTAGGAACGGCCGGCTACGGAACGAATTCTTGGTCGATTGGACAATCCTACGCTGATACTCCTGTGCTAACTCCCGTGATCTATGATCCCGCTATTCCCGCTGGTCGTCGGTGGTCTAGTGATGGTCTCTCTGCTAGCACTGTCCCGCGTATGTATCACTCCACGGCGATCTTACTTCCTGATGGTCAGTTTTCCTCATCTCGTATTATCATCCACCCCCGTTAACTTAGACCATATGGCTCTAGGGTCTGTCTTTGTCTCTGGCTCGAACCCAAACGCTGATTATACTTCTGGCCCTGATGTGAAGTACCCTACTGAGTATCGTACGGAGAAGTTCTATCCGTCGTATTTCAACCAGAGGCGCCCGCAACCTAGAGGACTTCTTGCGCAGCTCACCTACGGCGGTCCGGCTTTTGATGTTTTGCTCGACTCAGACGATCTCTTCGGCGATGCCAAGAACGTCGTGAATACCACGGTTGTTGTTCTTCGTCCAGGATACTCTACGCATTCTATGGTAATGACTCTATCGATTTTCGCGTAGAGAACTCACTGATGAATACCTTGTCGTAGAACATGGGCCAACGTATGGTCGTCCTGGATTCTACGTACACGGGCTACGGCAACAACACAGCGTTTTTACACGTCTCTCAGATGCCTCCCAATCCTGGTATTATGGCTCCCGGCCCTGCGTTCCTCTTTGTCGTAGTCAATGGCATCCCTTCTATCGGCATCGAAGTCATGGTTGGCTCTGGGGTAATTGAAAAGCAGACAATTCTGGCTGTGGATAGTCTGCCTGCATCTTCGATCTTGCAAGATGATACCACGACAAACTCTGGGGGTTCTTCGGGGAATGGCGTTCCGAAACCTAAAAGTGGCGCGTACCCGCTGGGTCTCGGCTCTCAAGCTGAATGGTTCTTGGTATTTTTGGCTCTGGGTATGGCATCTTGGGCTATGTATTTTTAACCGGCCTGTCTTGATGTCAGGCTCGTTCTTTCTAATTCATTTTGTCTTTTCATATTACTATCACACCTTCTCTTCAGCGTACACAATTTCTACTTCACTTCATATACAGTTTCTGCCAATGTTGAACTGGTTATTCAAAGTCGGGGCGATCTTGTGTGAACGGCTATCAGTACTATCAGGCGCTGGTTTAGGACTATGACTCATCACGCATGTGCATGTGCATGAATGACTGAGGTTTCTATTCTTGAACGTTTGAACCTTTTCTGACGTGGTACCTTATCGTACAGGACTTAAATACGACAGCGCCTCATAACGTACTGTCTCCCACGCATTCCTTCCTGCCCCGTTCTTATTGCCCATGACTTCCTCTGCTAAACGAGACCCTGCCCCGCTCAAGGATTACTTCCACCATGCTATTCCGAGATTCATCTTGCGTGAATTCCTTACGGGGCCTGTACCTGTATTGTTAGTGTATTCAGTTCTGTTACAATAATCGAGTGTCTACTGATAACGGTATAGTACGACAAGACGTCAACGAGAGAGGTCGCTCTCGAGAGGACACAAAAAAGGCCGCGAGTGCAAATTCGAGAACATCTACGTTTACGACCTATCGTCTACCACGCTTCGCACCCGATGCCTTTCCAGGGTATACGGCCAGACGAACCTCTACCGCGATGGAAATAACACGGCCGACGTCGACTATATCGAAACCCGGTTCTCCCGCCTGGAGCAAGAAACGTCCCAAGTGATCAAATCCATCCGTACTGGATTGGTATATCGTGCTTTCACTCTCTCGAGGGCGGAGCTCGCCACACTGCGAAAGTTTATCTTTTTGATGCACTTTCGCAGTGCTGCGGTTTCCTCTACTTACTATCGAGAGTCGGATCCGCACAACGCTCCTCTTGTAGAGTGGATTCGAAAGTACAAGGAGACACGCGGCCTCACCACCGAGACTGACATCTGGCGGGACGCCTTGAAGTATTATCTCGATACCCCACATCAAGATATTGTGGCGACCGGAGAGCGTATTCGGGAAAGGTACGGAAATCATCGGCTTCACGAGATGTTGAGGGATAGAGTGGACCCCGACCTTGAGGAATGGTACGCGATTGACTACGAAAATCAGGCGAACTACTTCTTCCTCGGGGTCTGGGAGGCGGCCGAAGACTCTGAGTTCGTCCTGAGCTCAAACGCGTTTGGTCTCTGGGAAGGACTCATTTATGGCAGCCCGGGAGCTCACAGGGTGTACGTTGTGAGCCCCCGGATTGTCATAATTCTTCGGCGGACTTTCTTGCGCCGCCCTCATTCTAATGATCCATCCATCCTACACAGCTGCTTAGCGAACATCCCCATCGCTAAACCAACCATTAAGCACACGAACGAGGATCTCTTCGCCCGCGAAGAAGATACGGACCCCTCAGTATTTCTGGATCTGGTCAACGCCTATCGCTCATCTCCAGACGCACAGAAAGACGAATTCACATTTTCCATAACACGTCTCACCGCCGCGGAAACGTACGCAGTTAACGAAGTCATAATGATGAATGCAAATCTACACCCTTCCGCATCTCTGACGTTCGCCTCTCCCGACATGATGCTGAAGACTCTTCAAACATACGATTCGTCTCATAATGCATTCATGGCAGGCAAGAAGCATCTTTTTATACCCTTGCTACGAGCTCTCCACACTATGAAGCAAGACTCGCTCTCGCATTTGCAATCGTCTCCCCCGTCTCCTCTCAATCTAGACCTCTCGACATCGGAAACCGATACCGACACGGATTTGCAATTACACATGTTCTTACGTTTCACTATTGGGAAAAACATCACGTTCCCGTCGTCGTACAATCGAGCATATGTTGTTTTCCACATGGCGACGGACGCTCCGTCTCTTGGGAACCCGATATCTACGAAAATTCGACGAATGTTGGATGGGGGCATAATGCGCTTGAGGCGCCTTCTTGATCCTCCACTTCAACCTATTTTTCCTCACTCACATTCCGGACGCCGAAAGCTCGTCGAGACGCTCTCCAAGGCCGACTCGGAGGTGTTCTTCGCTCTAATTGGATATCAAGTAGACCAGACAGGTATAGGGTCTCATTCTAACGATATTCTAGCCAACGTGATTTATGAAGCAGCAACATTGGGGATTACGCACTGGCTTGCGGAGCGCAGGCCAGACGTTATAGAAGATCTATTGTCGCCGTGGGTTAATCTTTTTGATTCCGAATGACCATCCCGTATCATTATCGAAAGTCGTAGGACCTTTGTATATACCCCTCGCTTTGTAACGTACATATGTCTTTGATTTCTTCTTCGACTCTTGACAACTGAGAGGACAATGAGCCCTTTGCTCAGTTTGCATCGACGTGGCCAATGAGATTTAACATGCGCTGTGTGGCCAAGTTTGTCTCAGGGTCTATCAACGCCACGCATAGTGAGCGAGGTCGAATCGTTTAAAGGCCTGCTCGACGCAAACTTTTTTCAAAGACTACCATGACAGAGTACGACTACAACCCAGATATCTCCGAACCCTACTATCCAGCTCAAGACCGAGTTACCGACTGGGCGGGCTCGGCTCAGCACCATGGCTCCCAATTCTCCGCGTTCGGCGCAAGAGAGCCGTACGACGATTATACCAACCACACCCATCGAACTCGAAGCCATCGGGGACGCTCGCAGACCCGCAGAGATCGCTATAACAACAGCTCGTACAGTAGCGATGGGATTCATCGTGATAATTCTCGACACACACTCCAGAGTGGCTTCACTAATTCCGCACGAAGTGGCCAGGTTCATCCCACCCAATTCTATAACGCCAGCCAGAACCCGACGATAACTTCAATGCGCGGTGGTATTCCGGGCACCGTTTCTCGTACACATAGCATGCGAAACGCTATGAACCAGGGTATCCCAGGAGAGCCGTCAATCTCCAGCCTCTCGATACTCAACGCCCCGGTTCCAGATCAATTCAGCTACTCGGGCTCGCAGAATAACGCTTTTCAGCATACGCAACCTATCGATATACCATATGCCTCTTCTCGTCGCTCCCATCGCTCCTATTCGCGCCCCTTCGAAGGATATCCTTCGTCTTATGCTCAGCCTCCAATCGTGGTTCCGCCCTCAGACCGATCACGACACTATTCACGAAGTAGGCGTTCGCATTCCGATTACTCTTATTCAACGGATTCTGGTAGCTACTCTTCGAGGTCGCGTTCGCGTTCTTACTCGCGTTCTCGTTCTCGTTCACCCTATCGCTACAGTCACGGCTACAGGACCGTGCACACGTCTCGTAATTCGCCGACCATAATTCATCCTTCTCGAGATCAGCCAACTGTCGTCCCCATCAATGGAGGGTCTGGAGGATACGTTGTTGTTCCTGCAGTTGGCCAGAGGCTCAAAGTCGCTGTATGTTCCCAACCTCTCTTGTATACGAGCTATCATTAATCGTCCTCGTTGATAGAATACGAAGCAGTACAGACTCGCTGGAGAACCCTCATTCCTCGAACGACTTCTATCGCCTTCAAAATGGGGAAGAAAATATTGAATTTGGCAGCCAAACGACAGCTGTTCGTTTCGTAACTAAGCTCTGTTGTTAATATGTTCGGTCATTTCTTCTACTTCATTAAGACGTTTTCATAGATGTTGTAACCGCACAGTGTAATCTCGCGATTATTGTATATTGAAATCATATAATATATTCTGTCGATATCAAATTGAAGCGCTGGCTCTGGTATATGGACGACATCGTGTACACTGTACACAAACAGGCGAGGTTACTACATACGGCGTCCTCGTGCCCTCGTCGAATCCTCAGCCGCAGTCTGATTGACGACTTCGCTCTCTTTCACCGTGACGTTATTCAGCCACTTTAGACACATGAGTCTGTTGTCGGCTTCCGGCCCCGGGACGTAAGGCGTGTCGTCATAGGGTGCTGTATTATCTTCTCCAGCGTAGTTGTCTATTTCGCGAGGAGGTAAGATCACCCTTGGACGAACCACAGAGTGATTAGAATCCGCGTTACGCCCCAAATGCAGCGGGAGATGAGGTGATATATGCGTGGTCTTCACTATCGGTTGGTCTCTGAATATTAAGGGAGTATCTCCCTCGGGGACAACATATGTGGATTGGTTGGATCCCCTCGCGAGCCGAAAATTTGAACGAGTAACCGAAATGGGGTTTGAATCAAATTTGGAATCGTCTATCTCGCTAGCCCTGTAGGACTTTCGAGATTCATCTGGCTTGAATGGTGGTGTATTATAGCGGTGAGGATTCTGCGAAGACCCAGAATAGACAGGGTATGGGGGATCAGATGGAATGGATGGGAGCGAACTGAATGAATCACCCTCCAATTTCAAAAGGGGCATCGAAGATTGGTGACCATCACTGCCCATCGGCGGTGTTGTCGAAGGTGATTTAGCCTCCGCGAGAGCACGCATACGCGCACGGGCAGCAGTGCGTGAGGCAGATGAAAGGGTTCTGGTTGGCGTAGGCGCAGAATCCATAGAGTGCGAGAATTCAGACTACCTTGACAGGGTGTTCGGCTTGGGTACTCCATTGCGACGAGCGAACCTATGGCTTTTATACTTTGACATGTAAAGCTGCCCCGTAAATGCTGTTTCGCACACAAAGCTAAAGGAATTACCTCTTCCGCGACAAGTGTGAGCACTATGTATAAATATACGATTATGTGGACACCCTAGTAAATCATAGCACTTGCTCATGACCCTCATAAAGGCCGGCGACCATTCTTCATCTCTTGATATCCCAATAGCCTTCTTTGAACGCACGAGTATTATTACCGTAAATTGGGAGTTTCACAGCATATCGACATCTGCTCTACGTACAGAAACAACGTGTGCATGCCCACGGTAAACTTAGGTTGAAAATACCGTTGTGGGCGCTAATTGCCCCTTGTGCTTATTTGCTTCCTCCGTAAGTTCAGATGTGGGGGTTTACTGCGGTCCGGTTCGGCGCATTTAAGTAGAAAGTTCCATCTTTGCTCTTTTTCGTCTTACGGTTCGTGATGAGAACTACAGCGTCAGAGCACTTGACTAAAGCACGAGCACTCTTGATTACTTCTAATATATCATCAGAAAAGCCAAGCGGGAAAAGAGAACGTCGACTCGTCAACATCGTACCTGAGAGTATGCAGAACACGCGTTCACCCACCTTCCAATTCCCACAAATAAGCAATGTGTTGAGGGTCCATATCAAAACGCGAAGATCTCCGAGCAAAGGCCACGAGCTACAGGGTGAACAGAGATATCAGCTCAAGTGGAAGGGAGAAGAGAGGGTTCATGCTACAGACATAGACCGAAATGAACGTTTCGGACATATCTAAGCTTTTTTTTCCTCCGAGGAACGAGAGGTTCATTAAGCCTAAAGTGCTTATGAAAACGCCTCATCGACCACACGCCATGGAAGATCTGGATAGAGGTCCCAGATGAGGTTCCCTAGTATGAGCGAAGGTTTATGGTGAACATCACCATCGACGGTGTCAAAGTAATATGTATAAAACACCCCTCAAGGTGGGATGCATCCTCGAGCAGCTGAGATACGAACTACGACATAAATGAGTATGTCGTCTCAAGTGAAAATCATATATGACACGCATCTTCTAGGATCATGACAACAAGCTGCCAGAGCACCCACAAACAACAATGGCAAACCAGAAATACAAACCCAGCAGCAGCGTGTACAGTTGTGGGCGAGTAAAGATAGACGGGCGGTGATGGGTATTTGGCATCTCTGAGACTGCTTTACACATGGAACGATTATCGACGAGCAAAGATCCGAGATCCCCACATCTGCCTCGTGTATAGATCAATAAGAGAGTAATGAGCTTTGCAGAGCACTGGTAGAGCACGTCAACGTATCAACCGAACCTCTCATGTTCACCCAGCTTATATAGGCCTTTCAATATCAAAGAAAGGTGTCGTGTATCACAGCCTCAGAGCGACAGGACTTCAATGTACAAGGCCAAGTTCGCAAAACGCATGGCTGGTAAGTGCAAGCATATTCAAAACAGTTCAGATACTATACAGGAAGTGAACATCGTCAACCCTAAAACGAAAGCATAACGAAAAAAACATCACGATACACAGACTTCAGCATCAACACCGCGCCTACCCCCTCATAACTCTCTCAAAAGCTAGACCTCCTCCTATGCAAATGTTTCCGTCGCGGATTTGTACCATACACATACTGAACGGGCTTGACCGCGTGCTCATGGCGCGACGTCGGATGAACAGGGTACGTAGTCCGTGGCGCCGCGCTCCGACTCCGTCCTCCCAGACCAAAGACGCGCGAGAAGAACCCTGGGGTAGACTGTCTTCCTCTTGTCGTGTTATAATTCGGGTAGGGTACGTTCGCGTATGAAGGATTGGCATTAGCGTATGAATTTACGAAGGAGCGGTTCCCGTGGGATGTATGTGTATAAGGGACACTCTGAGGAGCTCCAGGATACTAATTATCATGGTCAAACGGTGAGCGACGCATGGGGCGGAGAAGACAGACCACATACCGAGCCGGAAACAATCTGGCCCCCACGAGGCTCATACACCCATCCACCTCGCCCATCGCTGACTGGAAGAAGGACGATGGGGGTCTGCCCCGCTGACGTAGGACTATGACCAGAATAGGAAGCCCCCATTCCATTCCCTCCCATCGACACCTGGTTCGGCGAATATTGCGCTTGCGAATACGCCGGGGTCGCGTGAGCATGAGATCCTCCCGGCCCATATCCATACCCGGCAGGCTGCGTCTGCGCAGGATACGCACCCCCAGGCCGCGACCTCGACATCCGTGGATTACGCGTATCCACCGACTGCGAGCGCTGGCGCATGTACGTCGGTCTCGCACGCGACTGTTGGTGTTGGCCATACGGAGAGGAATGCGACGACGAGCGCGGGCGACTCCTGTCGTGGGGGCGGTAGTGGCGATCTTCTCGGTCATCACGATGGCGATGATGATGACGAGAGCTGACGGGGCTGACATCATAGTGCTGGGAGATGGCTCTGGGCACTGGGGGAGGGGCTAGGTGATCGGTGGCGCCTGTGGCAAAGTCCCTGGCTATTGGATCGCGTCCTCGCGAGCGGCCGCGAGGAGGCGTGTGCGCGCGAAATCTTGAAAGAATTCCATGCCTTGAAGAGTGATCTCGTGCTTGTGATACGGGGGTGTAGTCGGGAGGTAGACGAACGGACGACATTGACCTCCTTGGTGTCCGTGTTTCGGGTATATGCATTGGAATTCGGGAGGCGTCTTCCAAATGACCTGCGAGATGCGGTGAACGGTGACTCTGAGAATGAGACCGAGATCGTCGGGACTTCGGAATTTCAACGATAAGAGGCGGTTGTGCGATTGGAACACCGAAAGTAGCGGGAAGTGGTGGTGGTGGTGGGATACAGAGAGGTAATGATGAAGGATCAGGAAGAGTGGCGAAGATGGGTACAGGACGTTCATTGGGACCAGATAGCGTCATTGGAGCTGGAGCTGGAGATGGGAATCAATATCGGGCGTGGCCGGGCTAGACGTACATTACCTGCTAATGGAGGAACTTGTCCTGGGAATGGAGCACTAGGAATGGCCAAGTTCCCGACTGAAGCATACTGTCCTGTCGAGGGTTCACGTTCGAGTGCAGCGTACGATTTGTGGTTTTTGGAAACATCCACAGACTGTTCAGCTTCGTTTTCGGTGGCCAGTGTGTTCGCGAAAATCGGTTCTGGCGTTTGCGGGAGAGAAGGGGGAGAGAATGCATCTATGGGAGAATACACTCCGATTTGCGCGATCCATTTGCGTATGCGGTTTTTCTTCGTGTTCTGCTCTTCAACGAGGCTTGGCGTAGGTGTCAGCAGGACTGACATCCAGAACCGCTTTGAATTTCAAGATGTAGGAGAATTGTAGAGAAAGACGAACCTAATATTGTTCAACCCCGCCATAGCCGTGTTACGCCTTAAATCTTCTGAACAACGAGGCTACAAGAACGGGTATATCACATCGCAAGATCAGGATTTGAGGAGCCGATGACGACAGGTGTTCATGGTGGCGACAGAGGAGTTATTTACATACTAGGGTATTATAAGCCTGAAGCCAATCTGAGTTCACGATGTTGCGAGCGACTTACCTCGAGGCCGATAGGATAGAAATGTACGTTAACCGTCACAGTCAACGTGCCTCTTCAGGTGACCGCGATTGGTTCCGCGACGGTTTGTATCGCTCCACATGTATACAAAGGTGATGCAAGTGTGCATCTTACGCTTCGTTATCGCCTTTCGGATCCTACGCGATTCATGGAGGAAAAGGGGGAAAGGAGAAGGGAGGAGGAACATTGAACAAAGTGTGTTGGCGATGTTTATTGTTTGTATCAAAGGTTGTCGGAATTTAAAGTTTTCAAATTCTAGACGCACCCTAAAACTTGAGGCGCTGAAATATCCTTTAAGCACGCCAGCGAATCTGATCATGTCCACTGTACCTCTCGACATCGTCGGCGTCATTATAGATCAACTTGCAGAAGATTTTGATGATGAAGACGCAGAAACATTTGCCTCAGTCAAGTCTATGTCTCTTGTTTGTCGGGATTACCTTCCTTTCTGTCGAAAACGTATCTTTGCTTCCATCGTTCTGACGAGCTGCAGGTTCGAGCCTTGGAAAGGGGAAGGACTTATATCCCAGTTACATGAACTTCTCTCTACCACTCCAGAAATCGCTGGATACATTCGCGACCTGAAATACTACATCGGGAAAGAGGATTTCAAGGACCCAACATTTACTACACAAACTTTACGACAGGTTACCTGTCTGACTTCCCTTTTCATCCATCACAGTAGCGATGATTCTCGATTAGGGTTTACGTGGTGGAATCCTCTTCGGCCGGCGCTACATTATGTCTTGCAACTTCCATCGCTCAGAGAGTTTCACATCTCGAACGTTAACAACTTCTTCCTTTATGATTTGGCACCATGTATCAACCTCGAGACGTTCAGCTGTCTACATTCGACAGCCTGGCCTGTTCGACCGATAGATCTTCCGTCGTCATCCATTCGTCTTCGCGCGCTCATAATTGGAGTTGACTGTGCGTCAATCATGCGAAGGATGTGTACAGAGAAATGCTTGGACGGGTCGCCTTTTATCGACTTCAGCAAGCTTACTGATCTATCAGTAACTCTCTCAACTGCTATTCAAGTTGAAGCCTCGCAAATGCTAGGCAATCTCTGCACAGAGCTTGTCAAGGTTTCCCTGTATCGTACGTGTCAAAAGTTGTTCCCCGAATGCACTTCTGTAATTGATAAATCTAGTCTTGGAACCCAGTTTAAATTGGGTCGGCTTAGCAAATATGCTACTTCCCTCGCGGAATACGCTCAAGTGCATCTGTCTCGAAACCGTCTTTTCTGGAGGTGAAGGAGATGATCCCCTTCAAGGACTCGTCGATGAACTCAAGAGGCTGGGAAACGATAACATTATCGAGGAAATCGTCCTCAGAATCCACATTTTCAACAGAAATTACGATTTTAATCGTGGGGACAGGTGGGGTAGCTTTGACAAACTGTTTGCCGAATTCAAATGGCCAATGCTTCGAAGCGTAGCGTTGACGATCTCTTTTACCATATCCAAGGGATATTTCCTAGAGGAATTGAGGAACTTACCACAGACTCATGATCAGTTTCCCTGGCTAAGCTCGAATAAATCACTTGTATTCAAATTTGATGTAAAAGGAATGTGATAGATATGGTATTTTCATCTGTGAGCCATGTTCGTTAATAGTTGCTCCCAATCTCTAATATCGAAATAACTTGAAGTAAATTGCCTTAGTACAACAAGTCATAATCAGGCGGCGCACTATTCCTGAGACGAATCTGCTAATGCACTCTCCAGGCGCCGCATTTGTTGCGTAAGCTGTTTGACTCTAGCACGCATTTCCAACGCATCACCCATTCTGGTCATCTCTCCGCCTTCAATAGGGTGTTCCCTTCTACAGACAGCCGTCCCACTGATACACAACTTCCTCCATCACCCTCTCGCGCTTGGTGCGGAACCCAGCTTTTAATTTGAACGAAGTGCTCGAAGGTGCTTGAACAATCTAAAGAAAACAAGTTCATTTTCACTGCATTTACATTGATACTCAGACTAAACCAAGATAATATTTGTCATTGTAAAAAAAAGAGCAGATATTCGGTTAAAGTTCGTAGAACACCAATGTGAGTACCCATATTAGAAAGTTTGTGTAGGGAGGGCATCATATATGGGGCAGAGATCATCCCAAGCACCTAAAGTGAGTGTTTAATCCGAGTTTACTTTACTCCGGAACTCGACTGAGAATGGGACTTACTAGGAGGGTCAAATGTGGCAACTGTGTCCACATCTTCCGCGAAGACAACTGCTAAACCACTATAAAATGACTCTGGTCAACGAGCTTTCCACTAAGAAAAGGAGGAATCTTACATGTTAAGATGCCAGTCAATATGGCTACATAGAAACTGTATCAGTAAGGAGTTAGTGCGAGAGTGAACAAAGGGCAAACCAATGCATGATCCAAGGACCGGCATTATCCGTCTCGAAGCGAATAGTTGTGTTATCGCCTGAGACACCAATGCTGACGACGTCCCGCTGGACTGGATCTACGAAGTTGTAATCCGAGCTTCCGGCGCTTCTAATGACGGAGAAAGTATGCTAAAATATTATCCAATGTCAGAAAGCTTATCACGCGCAGGTCTGTGCGGGGCTTACACCGTGCAAGTGGATAGGATGCTGAGGTTCACAAGTCAGAACGTAGATATCATGGAAGACGACCTAATATGGCTTACGGGACTTCCAACAGAGCCTCCGGGCAAGGAAATTTCGATGACTTTGTTCGGAGGCAAGACATAGACGGAGCCGGAGGGGAGCAAATCTGTCGCCGTCTTTGCGCCGCTCAAAATCTGAAGCAGGACAGGCACAGTGGGAGGAGTGAACGTGGCATTGTTGACCGTGAAATCTAGGTCAGTGAAGCTGAATTGGATATCCATGTTCAAGTTAACATCGGCGGCTCCAGGTGTGGGCACTCCAGGCGCAGCGGCGTTCGTCAATGGGTGAAGGTTAGTCTCGACCATTGGGTTCGAGGAAGTCGAATTCGTTACGGGGTCGATCTCAGACGCACCCGAATAGCGCAGGATCGCAGAATTGATGCCTCCATCGAAGCCTTGCGAGCCGACATTGGGAAGAGCACGAACCCAGTAATTGTCAACGGTCTGATTTGCGTTCAGGATAAAGGAATAGCGCTGCCCGGCGAAGATCTGAATGGAGTCAACAACGAGGGGTTGACTGTTAACGGCATCAACTTCGATAATAGTCTAATGGTAATCTCGTTAATTATGCAGCGAAAATGGTAGGTTAATCGGCACTAACCATAGAATGCCCATCAATGGAAAAGGTGAAGTTAGGATCACAAGAAATTGAGACCAAACGGAACCGGTAACGCTTGTTCTGCTCGACCGTTATCACGGCGAGAGCCACGGTCGGTCCTCCAACATATCGCCCCAAGCCATTGATGAGAGTCGAGTCTGCAGTAGGCACAAGTCCAGCAGATGGAGCCGGTGTATGATACCTTTCGTTTCGCAGGTAAGTCTATGTACCCCAAGGATAATTAGATAACTCACCAGTCAGACAGCGTAATAACAGTGCTGTCTGTACGAGGAAAAAAAACATGTATCAGCATTTTGTCCCGCCTAAATTCGAATTAGGTCGAAAGTTATTACCGTCGTCAACATCGTATCTAAGAAAAAAGGTCAATATATCATAAACTCAGATTCTGTTTTATGTACGCACTGGCTCTTGTAAGGATCGTTGGGATCATAGATCACCAAAGCGCCTCTCAGTCCATCGCAGTATTGCGTAGCTAATGCCAATCATAAGATTTTGCATTGTAGAGATGGAATGAAGACTCACAATGATGAGAGTGGTACCAGAACGTGCCGGCTTGATCGGGGACGCTGAACTGGTACAAGAACGAATGTCCGGAAGCGATGGGGCATTGATTGACGCCCACCGGACCGTCCGCCCAGTTCGAGCCCTCTTGGAAGAGGCCATGCCAATGCTATATTTAGCAGGCATCGTTAAGGTTCGCGATCGCCAAGCGAAAGGAGTTAGACTCACAATACTTGTGCTCGTCAACATACTGGTATTGGTGAGCTCGTCGATGACATTCAAGTTGAAAGTGTCTCCCTATCGCAATTTCGGATGAATACGGTCCTCCCATATGAATAAAATAAAAATATACCTTGTTACCCGTAATAAGTGGAGCAGGATACACTACATCGGCCTCAGTGGGTCCAGCCAAAACACCACTAAGAAAGAATTGCAACTTCAGAAAACATCTTTATTGATCCAAAAGCAACCTACGAGCGGTTGAAGCCATCCGGAAGGATGAACTTGTTCGCAATATGGAGGTCGGCGGTAGGGCCTATTGCGCCGTATGTTCCAACGACGACGGACAACGCAACGATTGCTGAGAGAGATTTCATGGCTCAGCTAGGGAACAAAACACTAGAGTGGGTTGGGGATTTCTGCCTCTTTTCCGCTTCCTCCTTATATTTTTTTTTCGTTGGGGGCCGTGAATATGATTACGACAGCCTAAGATGTTTATCTTCCCGCTTGTTTCTGCGGACCATTTGATGGAACGCTTCCTTGACGCTCTGACTAGCTGGTGAGAACAAAAAATGCCTCAGAGCTCGTAGATCTTTACTCAAATGAGCTCAAATTGGAAGCAACTTTGATTGTTTCTGATACGTAGTCCCGGGGCCGTTGACGCGCGTCCGATGACAAGGAAGTTCTTCCTTCTCATCTTTACAATCTTAGGAGGACTTACGTAGTATTGGAAAATAAGTATCCGAACTGCGGTGCGTTTTAAGCCTTTTTTTGGGTTGTTGAGGCACATATGCGAAGATAGGGCGCGGCTTATAAACGACGACCAAATCCCCACGTCGACTACCCCACCTTTCTTCGAAGACTCTACCATGCAATTCTTGACTATCGTTTTCTTTGCTGCCCAAGTTGTTGCTGCTCTTGCGAACCCGGTATGTATTCTCCGTCTCCCATTTCAAACTCTCTTTTGAATTATGCTGATTTTGTCCCAGTTGGAAGCCAGGGGCGCGGCTGTCCACACCGCAACCAAAGTTTTCCACACTATCGTCAAGCAATCGCCTTTCCTCGTCGATAAGACCACTACGATTGTTTGGACGTGAGTAGCCCTCAGTCTTTCGTGATTTTCGCTCAACTTTTTGTTAGTCAGGGTCCCACCGTAACCGACACTGCTACCGCGACTTCGACAGCCTGATAATTTTGTAGGAGTTGTAAGCTGATCAATTGTGAATCCCGGTAGGTATCGCTCATTTCTACTGACACTGAAATTCAGCATATGTACTCATTGCATAAAACCACAGGAATACAGAACATAGCGTAGTTTTTTGTGTAGAAATTTTGAACAATGATGACTTGATTCTATAATTTGAAAAGCCTGCATTTCGACATAAGGCGTAGGGCTAGACTGACTGCTTTGAACTCGTTTCGAAGCTTAAGCATGAGATACTTGAATGCAATTCACGAGAACGCCCGCGGAATTCAAGAGCCACGAACCACTAACTTACGCGTTTGAGCGCCTGTTGACAGCTGTCCTGTATCACCATTATGACGTTATTTTTCATCAACAAATCGAGCTTCCTACCCTCTAGTTTTACTACATAAACTCGCCTAAATACGTAGTTTTGTTGTCTAGTTCCATCAAAATCTTGATCGCACGGCTAGATTTAATTGATATGTTTATTTGGCTTCTACTTTTGATGCGGACTGCTTCCTACTTCCTGGTCTCTGCTTTTGCAAGAAATTTTTTACCAAGTCCCCGCCACATACGACGAGATATGCAGGGATGAACATGTGAATGTCACTTAAATATTCAAAAAATAATCAAAGCAGCCTTTTGATTGGTTGAAGGC
>MU155468.1:0-29069 GCA_015484465.1 Pholiota conissans
TTGGACGTAGCAATATTGTTTCTATGTAAGGTCTATTCATGACATCTACAACAGGTGCCTACGCTGATTAGACCTAAACTAGCTTTTGCGGTGTACATATGGCCGTCCATATAGGATGGATCATCCTTGCTTTCTGGAGGCCTCCTTAATCCTACACTCGTCTCCTGATGTCGAAGGACGCTTTTCCTATTGATGCTGCCCAGGTCGTGGGCCTGTTCATGGAATGCGTATTCTATGGGTGAGTGTGCTTTTCGACGCAGGTCGAGTTTTGCGCGCTAATTTTCGGCTTGTCGTCTCACCAGTGAGTGTCGATGAAAATTTATCCACCACTAGCGCTTTGACCAAGGCCGTTTTGCTGACTCTCCTCAAGGCATCTACCTGGTCTCGTTCTTTAGCTGCATCCGCGTTCTGCTGTGGTCAGACAAATGGTTCAAGCCATTCCATGTGATGAACAAGAAAATGATCACGGCCGCCTTGCTTATGTTTGTCTTTGCGTCACTGGATGTCGCCTTCCATCTACGACACAACCTCGAGGTCTTCATCTATTTTGCGGGAAATAGTGCGATCGAGGAGTTTGATAAAACCTCAAATTGGCTGAATGTAATGGGCATGGCCTGTTATGTGGCGCAGACTTTTGTGGGAGATGCAATCCTGGTGAGTAGTTACATCGTTATCCAAGGGTGATACTCAAGCGTACGATGAACCCTGCGATAGATTTTTAGGTGTTGGGTCGTGTACAGCAAGAATTGGCTTATCATCATCCTCCCGATACTGTTGTGGCTAGCTACGACTGGTGAGCTCGATTTTAATGCCTATATACAGCGCGTTTAACCTGGGATATCTTTTCCCTAGTCTGTGGCGCCATGACGATATACATCGAAGCTACCATGGGCACTTCTGGAAAGCTGCTGAACTCGTCCAGTCTCGTGCCCTTCATCACAAGCATGCTATGCCTGACGCTCGTCCTGAATATCCTGACTACCGGTGTGCAACCTATAACGAGTTTATTACCCTTCTGGACGATTTTGGCTGAGCGAGTTTCATTTTTAGGCCTGATTGTTTACCGTATCTGGTCGATCCAGCAGGGTCTGAAACATCGGTCGGCGGTTGTCG
Source organism: Pholiota conissans (assembly GCA_015484465.1). Taxonomy (NCBI): domain Eukaryota; kingdom Fungi; phylum Basidiomycota; class Agaricomycetes; order Agaricales; family Strophariaceae; genus Pholiota; species Pholiota conissans. The sequence goes on from MU155468.1 coordinate 1,114, forward strand.
TATCCACTTCACCCCTCAGGAACGTCGTGGTTGTCCTCATCGAATCAGGAGTCATGTACACCGTATCTATCATTATACTATTCGGACTGTACATGGCTTCTAATAACGGACAGTACGGGGTATCCAATGCGGTGCGTTCATTCGGATGATCACGCCACTGTCACCTTGAAACTCACTGACATCCCTGACTCGTTACATGTGCTTTACGCAAATCCAGGTTGTGCAAATCATTGTAAGTGTATTCATTGATTGCGTATGACAGATTACTGATACCGCTGTATTTTTTTCTTCTTATCTGTATGGCTTATCTTTTGTCTTTAGGGTATCACATTCAACTTGATCATCACTAGCGTGGATAGGAAGGAGTCTATCCAACCGTTCTCGTACCCCTCGCATATCAGCCATCAGAACGAGTCGAGAGGCGGTGTCCCGCTGCATATGATTAATATTCAGACGACGATCTCTCACTTCCCTGACGACGCTACACCTACCAAGTCTGCTGCTACGCCAGACTCCGAGGAGAGGATGAGCGAAAGGATGAGTACGAAAAACGAGTGGGAGTCCAAGACCGGAATGGCAAAGTAACCTCGTCGATACCCTATCCCTTCCTTCATTTCCACTTCACATACCGGATCTCATCGCGATACAAATTGTGCTTTTTATTTTCTAAGTATCACTCGTATGGCAGTGCTGTGTTCTTTGTACTTTCACACTCGTTTGGATTTTCCATTTTTAGGTGGTTTTCTTTTGGCTACGTTTGAATGAGGCTCGTACACGCTTTTAGGGCTGCTTGCGACTTGGACTTCGGTGTAGATATTTATCGAGAGGCAGTACTTGGTCGATGGTGGGAGGAAATGGGAAACTTATGGTGTTATGCGCTAAATTGATCGTTGGAATGTGTATTTCAATATTTATAGACTTGCAATTGAACCTCCAGAACATTGTATACGCGTTGTAAGAGATCAAACAACATCGTCACGCGATCGATTTATATTAGCGCCCTTCGAAGAAGCGCTCGCAACTGCTATTTTTGGACTGATGTGATCGTGCAGTTCAATGCAGCTCGAGGTTAGAATGTATTTTCAATGTAGCTATTCATATGTGTCACTCGATTTAGAGCAACATCCGATTGTCAAAGAATACATATACTTGACCAGATATGGCACGATGCTGTCTCGAAGACCCATGACGTCGTGAGCTCTAGAAATTTAGCCATTCATCTCGTCGGAGATCATCTAGTTATCCTCTGTATCATTTTGACGTGCTTATTATTGACCTTGTTCTCGGCTATACATTTCAGAGCAGCATCCCAATTTAGTGCAATTGTATATGCTTATCAGCTCAACTGCGAGCATTTAAAAATCGGAACAGGGGCAAAACATACATTTGCCTCCCGCTCACCAACGAGTTTGGGGCGTGTTGACGGCATACTGTGAGTTTTTCTCGTTGTATCGCGGATGGTGCCAGTGGATGGTCTCCAATTCTTCCTTGGTTCAATGACAGAGGTTTGCAGAAACGGAATAAGCCGTGGCGTCCATCAATCGATCAACGATATAAATATGAGCGTTACTTATAACGACCGGCCACCGGTTGACTTCAGCAAAGTGGGTCTGCAAGACTGCCCTTGATTTCCCTCGCCAAGAAGCCCGCAACCCATATCACGCCGAACGCTTAGATCGGTTAGTCATGACCTTTGTTGTCTTTCAACCACCATGTCATTCTTCAAAAAGGGTCTCCAGAACATCGCTGACGAGAATAAGAACGCGATGAACTTGCTCAACAAGGTCGTCGGCCATGCCAGGGCTGAAGTCATCGGTACGTGGTTCTAAAGGGAGTTTGTAGATAGGATACTGACGGTGGATCTCAGGTATTCTGAACCCTAATCGTATGAGCCACCTTTCTTTCACCCCCCATGCGATGGAACTCATTGACTTGCACCCCAAGGCCGCCACGATGACCCCGAAGAGATAGCACAGGACGAGCTGCGCGCAGAGATTAGGAGGGGACATCGTTACGAGAGCTTTGCTGCTGAGCGATCTGGAAACAGCGCCAAATGGTGCGTTTGACTGAAACACAGATCGTGCGGTGAAGAGCTCATGATCTCGCGTCGCGACTCAGGCATGTCGATGGCTACGATTACATGTGGGCGCTCTCTGAAATGATTGATAAGGCCAAGGAGGTGATATTCATCACCGTACGTGCTTCTTCTTTGCGAATCCGTGGGAGGCGATGGCTGAACTCCGTCGAAGGACTGGTGGCTCACCCCTGAGTTGTACCTCCGTCGCCCAGCTGCCTATTTCCCGGAATGGCGCCTGGACAAACTCCTCCAGAGGAAGGCTCAGGAGGGTGTCAGGATCCATGTTATTGTATACAAGGAGGTGCGGCCGGTCTTTCCTTGAATTGTATGCGGTATCTTAATGCACGGATCAGGTTACCCAAACCATGTCCATGAGCTCCAAACACACTAAGGTAAGTCAGGAAACTCTTCACTAACAACCCTTCTTTGTACAATGGACTTTTCGATGCCATTCTTTGTGAATTCATTTGCCGACCTACCGTCTATAGGCCAAATTAGAGGCGTTGCATCCCAACATAACCTGTATGCGCCACCCCGACCATATCGGCGCAAAAGACAGCGTCCAATTCTGGTCACACCACGAAAAGGTATCCCGTGCGACCCCACTTCTCCGAGACACGCTTTAACATCCCGTCTAGATCGTGCTTGTTGACAACCAATACGCCGCTATCGGCGGCCTTGATCTCTGTTTCGGACGCTGGGACACGCACACGCACCCGCTTGCCGATGTGCACCCTACGGACTTCTCCAAGACGCTCTTCCCCGGGCAGGACTTCAACAATGCGCGTGTCATGGACTTCAAGGACGTGTACGACTACGTGAGCAACACGCTGTCGATTATGGACAATGCGAGGATGCCCTGGCATGATGTACGTGCTTTATGTTGTAAGATGATCTTCCTGCAAGGCGCTGATCGTAAATTATCAGGTCCATATGACATTTGAGGGCCCTGCCGTCCTGGATATCGCCCAGCACTTTATTGAACGGTGGAATGAGATCAAGAAGAGGAAGGTAAGCAGCGATATATTTATCTCGTCTCATAGGCGTATTCACTTTGCTTTCTTCGACTAGTACCGCGATAAAGAGTCAGTCTAGATATCCTCGTCTGACACCGCCTTTACTGAAAAAATGCACAGAAACGTCCCATGGCTTGCTCTTCCTCACGATCCTGAATATGCTCCCAACGAAGCTGTCGCTCGTAAGTGACCCTGTATGACATTTTCCATGACTCTGATCTTCATCCACCTTTGTCCAGGCCATCCGCACTTGGAACAGTGGAAAGCTATCGGCAGGAAGTACAGGCAGAGATGGCATGGTCCCGAAGAGGGTTCTTCTGAGGAGTCTGAAAGTCGCGGCGTGCGTTCGCGCATCCCAAAGAAGTGTCGCGTCCAGGCCGTGCGGAGCGTTTCTGACTGGTCGCATGGTGTTTTGACGGAACACAGTATTCAAGATGCTTGTGAGTGTTGTCATTCCTTTGATCATTTTTCGGTGCTGACTTATTGTTTTTAATTTAGATATTCAGTTGATTAAAGAGGCGGAGCATTACATCTACATTGGTGCGTGGAGGACTCAATACTTTTGATGTCTATCATAGCTGATGAGGTGCTGACTCAGAAAATCAATTTTTGTATGATTTTGTTGCATTAATTGTTCTGTATGCCAGCTGAAAAATTAATCATCAGCATCTCCGCTACGAAGACCGGTGGGTCCGTTGTCAACCAAATTGGCGCAGCTTTGGTCGAACGTATCGTTCGTGCTGGACAAGAAGGAAAGAAATTCAAGGTAATATTTTCTCGTTCTCATCACACGCATATATTGACCTGTCATACTTACTTAAAATCGGCAGGTCGTCGTCGTCATTCCAGAAGTTCCTGGCTTTGCAGGCGACATTAAGACGGAGGGCTCAATCAAGACGATTATGGCAGCGCAATACCGCACCATCAATCGAGGTGGAAGCAGTATCTATGAGGAGGTGCGCAAGGCGGGGTATGAGCCGTGAGTTTCGTTTAATTCCAAGGCCCTTTTTGGGTGTCCATACGACGTACTACTAATCTCTCTCTATGAATACCAGGATGGATTTCATCAGGTTCTATCATTTGAGATCTTACGATCGAATCAATGCTCCTCAAGGTACCTTGTGTTCTGTCGTGCCCATTGAACATTTAATCAATCATTCAATTTATAGGATTCATCCAACAAATAGAAATCAATTCGGGCGTCAAATTCCACGAAGCACAGGTTGCGCTCTCTGCCCAATGGGTCGATGGCGATGCCCTCACGACGCAAAAGGAGATCGTCGTCGTCATCCCACAGGAGGAGTCCCTTGTACCCGCTGACAAGCCGGAGACGCAGAAGACAGAGAAGGTCCCGATTCCTCAGGATGTGGAGGCAGCGCGCCAGGTCGTGGAGCGTTTCGAGGCTGGCGCATCGAATTTGCGGTCGGATGAGCCTGTCTCGGATAATGTTGCGCAGCATATGTTAAACGATGGGACTTCGTTGCTTGAGGAGGTGTGGCTAGGCACCGAGGAAGAAGAGCTCAATGCGTGAGTTGGTTTTCATCATTGGTACACATTGTAATTCGCTAATTTTGTGGCTCTCCTCAAAGCTATGTGTCCGAGTTGCTTTACATCCATTCAAAGTTAATGATTGTTGATGATCGCAGAGTCATTGTATGTTATATTTATCGCCTTTGATGCCTCCTATCTCATTCATTCTTTTTAGATGGGATCTGCCAATATCAATGATCGTAGCCAAAAGGTATATTTACCATGTGTACCTTGTCTTTTGGACTTCATTCATACCTTCATCAATAGGGTGATGGTGATTCTGAAATTGCCCTTGTCATCGAGGACGACGATATGATTAACTCTACGATGGATGGCGAGTCCTACGAAGTGTCGCGCTTCGCAGCCACTCTTCGCCGTCAGCTGTACAAAGGTAACAGAGAATCAATGAGGTTGCAACGATTCGTTCTTAATTATCTTACTTGACTAGAACATCTCGGTCTCATCGAACCTCAGTTGGCTGACGCTCGCGATCCCGAAGTAACATCATTCATGCGCCCTGCACCGTTCCCCAACAAGGACGAGACACGCACGCACGAAGACAGGCTCGTCTCCGATCCCCTGGCCGATGCAACCAACTCCCTCTGGATGGAGACTGCAAGAAAGAACCGCGAGATCTTCACTGAACTATTCCGCCCTATTCCTACCAACCTCGTGCGCAATTGGGAAGCATACGACGTCAGTGTTGCAGTTATTACTTTTACTATCGATTCTCATTCTCGGTTCCGCTTTTTTCTTTCTTCTGCAGAATTACCGCCCCAAGACGAAGACGGGTCATCTCGTTCCTGGAATTCCTTTGGAGCGCGTCAAGACGCGTCTCAACCAAGTCAAAGGCGCTTTGGTCGAGTGCCCACTGGTGCGTGCTATGGTTCAATATATATTCTTCACAATCTGCCTCTTATGTGTTGCCTCGCAGGACTTCCTGATCGACGACAAAGCTCTCGTCACAGGTCCGGAATGGACTGTGCTTAACCCTACTCTTCCCATCTATATCTAGATGGTACTTGGAACATTTTCGGAATTGGTGATGATAATGATACAGCAACCAGAGAATGAGTTGAACGAATAGGGATTATCATGTTATCATGTACAATATACAGATTATAGCACCATTTTCAGTACTGAGCAGGTTTGAGCCTTACATAGCCTTTCACACCGGTACCGTTGTTAACGCAACTCTGAGCAACAAATTATGCGGCGAAGTCAAAGTGGTATGAATTATAGCAATCTAAATAATCTAGTATACAAGGTATCCACGAAAATCGAAAAATCCACAACGTCCCAAAACTACGTACATATACAATCATATCGAAAATCAAGCTGCGCCATACGATTCGAGGATGTGGTTAATCATATCACTGATGGTATAACCGTCGGAGAGATAGATCATAGGAACGTCGACCTCGAACTCCTTCAGAACCTGACCTTTGAACTGAGCGAATGTGATTGAATCCGCACCGAGCGAAGTAAGCTCCTCAGCGGTGTCTATAGTATATTGTTCATTGGTCAGAGTAGTCCCGTGAAAAGAGAGGAAGAGACGCACCGAGTTTTTCACCAGGCTGCAACTCCAGGGCAACTCGCAAACTGTCAACGAGGACCTTGCGAACTTGTTCCGCCGAAAGCTTTGGTATGGAGGCTTGGGCATACGACTCGAGAACATTGTTGATCATGTCGTTGATGGTGTGGCCGTCAGAGAGATAAACCATAGGAACGTCTACCTCGAACTCCTTTAGAACCTGGCCCTTGAACTGTGCGAAAGTTATCGAATCCGCTCCAAGGGACGTAAGCTCCTCGGACATGTCTTTAAAATAAAACGTTCGAATTAGAGTAGTCTCTTAGAAATTGAGGAAAGAACGCACCAAGCTTCTCACTGGGTTGCAACTCAAGAGCGACTCGCAGAATGTCGACGAGGGTCTTGCGAACATGTTCCGTAGAGAGATTCGCTTTGGAGGATTTAGAAGCGGTTATGCCAGATGAAGCAAGAAGAGGCGCAAAGAAGGGATCTTTGGCGTAGGCGGGAGTAGCAGCAAGTTTCGCCGAATCCATATGTGCAATTATTTGCACAGGGATGGGAGTCATCATGGCCTTGAGAATGAGAGGAAGACCTTCGTCGTGTTTCATGAGCGTAGCGAAGCTGTTGTTCATGTCGACGTCGCTAATGAGCTTGGATTCCCAAGCACCGAGTTGCAAGGATATTCCAGGCATGCCAGAATTGTGGCGGAAGGCAGCGAGGGTGTCCATGAACGAATTTGCAGCGACATATGCCACCTGTCCAGGATTTCCGACGATGACGCTGTATAGCATGTGAGAATGTGAAGGGGTCCACAAAAATATTGACTTACTTGGTACTGCTGCAGAGGACGAAAGATTCGAGGTCAAGATTCAGCTCTTGGCTGACAAGATGAAGGTTCCAGGACCCGAGAACTTTGGGACGCAGAACGGCTTCGAAGTCGGAGAACTTGGTGAGCGCAATGCTGGAATCGGAGACAACGGCGGCGGTATGGATGACGTGGTTGATGTTGCCATGCATGTCTTTAATGGAGGCGAAAGCTTTCTTGACCTGTTCCTTGTCGCAAACATCCACTTGACGGTACTGGCAACGATTCTTAACTTTTTCAGGCAGGGCCGACAATTCGTTGAGCACCTAATCAAGGACTGAGTAACACGGAGATATACAAAAAAATGTTTGGAACCTACCTTGTCCTCAGACTCAGGCCTGCGCCCTAGGAAGACGACGCAGTCGCAGCCAGCTTCGATCAGCGAGACGGCGAGTGCGGAACCAATGCTTCCCATGCCGACGATGACTGCTACCCCCGAAGGCGACCTAGCTGGTACTTGTTGAATGGACTCCAGAGCGGGAACGAGACGAGCGAGTGATTTGTAGGCGGCGTCTTCACGATAGCTGACGAATGTGTCAAAGAAGGCGGATTGGTGTCGCGCTTGTATCTCATTGGAGAGAATTCTCTGAAGAGTCGAGTCGTCGAGATTGCTGACGTTGGCAAGATCCAAGCACCACGCGCCAAAGTCGAGGCCGGTTTCGCGGCGGAAAACACGAATCATCCCTTGCAAAATTGCACCTACAAGGGAGCTTGGCGATACATTTGAATCAGAGAACAGATCGAGTCCTTCCTTGTAAAGATCGACAGGCGCGGACCACGAAGACAAAGCCAGGAAGCTAGATATGTGAAGCTTGTGGCTCATGATCAGCTTGATGAACATGAGAATCTGCAGGTAAAGAGAAGTGAACGTCTCCGAGCCAGGGGAACTGTTAGCGTTCGACAGGTCCAATACCACTAGCATATCTTGACCCCGCATGTGCTCAAGCAGCTTGCTTTCCTTCGATTCGCTACAAGGTAAGGTGGAGATTTCAACAGAAGTGCAATCTTTGGCCATGGGAGAGACCGCGCGCAAAACCCTGGATGATTCCACATTTCCGAGGTAAAGAACTTCATCAAATTTATGGAGGGATGTGCTCTTGGGAGCGGGTAGGCTTTGTGTCTTCCAACCGTTGCGGAGCCAAGTGTTCGCCCTGGGTGTCGCTGGGTTCTGCTCCTTGTGTACGACACCTCGGGGGACCCAAGCAACAGAGTATTTCTTGCAGGACACAAGAAGCACCCCAGCGTCAGAGAAGACCTCGAAGCACGAGCTCAAAACTCGAGCGTTACGTCCAATGTCGAGCGGGAGATAGTAGCGACAAGTGAAGTTGTAAGGCATATCGTCCGTATGAAGAGTGAAGTCTTCCAACGAAGCGGGAAGGTAAGCTCCAGCACTGTCATCGACTGGCGGCGCAAGCCTGGAAGAGAGGGCACCGAACATATGCAGGCAAGCGTCCAGTTTTCGAATGCGATCGTGGGCAGGGTGTTCTGTGGCCTCAAGCTTGATATCAGCGTCGGCATGATCGGCCCAGATCCTGACTTCCTGAACCGTGCGAAATTGCTCTCCAAATTGGACGTTCTTGAAGCATTCGTATATCTGCGCCTTCGACATCATCTGCAAAGGGACCATCTCGGGTTCCTTCACGACCTTCTTTCCAAGAGAGGATCCGCTTTGGTCGGCGGTGGATCCTGAGCAAATCGGAGTATCTTTACCGTCTTCCTGGACCAATTTATATGCACCGTGTTCGTCGATTTCAACACGAACTTGAGTCTCAGGAGTTTCCAGGACCAGCGGTGTGTGGAACTTGATGCTCTTGACTGACTTAGACCCGGCTGCGCGAGCGAAGAAATCGACCATAGCGGCACCAGGCAGAACGCGGCGGCCTTCGATACGATGAAGGTCGAGGAAGTCGCACAATGGTTGGTCGACAATAAACCGAGGAGTATTGCTTTGCTGCTGAGGAGCTTCCACCTGGTTGAGGATGGATGCCACGGTAGTTGAGCGCGTACAGATATAAGAGGGGTAGTTGTAGAGTCGTTGGAAAGGATAAGTAGGGATATCGGTCATTGGGAATTTGTACGCCATCTGATTGAAAAGGACATCGAAGTCGATGCTGAAGCCTTTCTCGAAGAGAGAAGAGAGGGCAGCCAGCATTGCCACAATTTGATCCTTTCCGCGTTTTCCTGTAATGGCGAGACGGGATTTTCCAGAGAATTCCGGGGCCTGCATGTTTGACCAGATAGTAGGCTGAGGACCAACGTCTACGATGACGTCGATGGTAGACGCCTTGGTGGCAGCCCTCGCGGTTTGCACGAATCTGACAGCATTCTGAGCATGGTCAACCTGGGGGAGTGGTCAGATATATATCTATCAATACAGAGGAATGTAGAAATTACCCAGTATTGAGAATCGAGACGCGTGTGTTTGGGAATTTCCGCGCCACGTAAAGTAGAAAAGAACGGCTTTTGGAGTCCGTTGATGGCCTCCTGCCGCTCATCCATCCAGGCTTTGAGCGCAGGGAGAGCTAGAGAAATTGACGGGCTATGGAAGCCTGAAAAGAAATTAATCAAAAAGATACACAAAAGTCCACGAAGATAGCCTTACCTTGATCGACGTTCAATTTCGTGCATCTCAAGCCATCCCGTTTGGCAGCCGCTAAAAGACCTTCCACAGCCTTCAATTCGCCGGAAACAACATGTGCGTCAGATGCATTGTATACTGCAATCGACACGCGACCGCCGAGCCCCAGTTTCTGTATATATTGAGCGACGCGATCTTCCGTAGCTTGAATGGCGACCATGCCCGCTGGGCGAGTTGGATCGGCGCGAAGAAGCTTGGCCCTTTGAACTGCAAACTGGAGACCGATATCGAATGAGAATGCGCGAGCGACAACTGAAAAAACTCGTTTAATAAGCTGAATAACGAGAGCGACGAGATAACTGACCCGCTGCGGCAATCTCTCCCAAACTGTGCCCCATGACCGCATGAGCATGGACTCCAAGGCTTTCCAACCAAGTAGCAACGGAGTACTGGAACACGAAGATGCAAACTGGAGCTACTTCGCTGTGATCGATAGTTAGCTTTCCTGGAGCCGATTCCTCGACAAGGAAGGGAAGGATAGGATAACCAGTGAGAAGAGCAGCTTTTTCCGCGGCGTATTCCATGATGTTTCGGAAACCCGAGAACTGGTTCGAGAGGTAACGACCCATGCCCTGGTACTGGGAACCTTGGCCAGGGAATCCAAGAAGAATGCGACGAGCGTTTCCGCCGCTCGTCGACGAAGTGTTTTGGATGCGATCCTCAATGCGAGCGATCAGGTCTTGCATGTTGCTGACCACGCAAGCGAACCTGTATCGATAGTGTTCGCGCCCAGTGCAACTCGTGTAGCAAATTGCATGGAAAAGAGATGGATCGGCGTTAAGGCAGAAGTCGAGGTATTTGTTAAGATAATCCATGAGAGCGCCTTGACTCTTTCCGCTGACAACAAACATCATTGGAATATTCTCCGGAATATTCGTAGAGACTACGGGCTTCATATCGTCCGTTGGAGCTTCGAGGATTGTCCCAGCGATGGAACCAGCGAAACCGTTGGATCTGTTAGAAATCAGGGTCCGTGAGAGAATATAACGCTCAAGATAAATGCAAAACGTACAAGATCAACCCTCTGAGAGGAAGAGAGTTGTCCGTCTTCAATACAACAGGGTCGACGGGGATATGCAATGGGACGACGCTGCAGTCGAGGTTGGGATTCATGTTATCTGCAGTTAACTGGACAAGTCCGGGCACCGAGCCTTCCGAGAAGGTGCAGAGGGTTTTGACGACACCGATAAGTCCTGCCACGAGTTCGGCATGTCCGACGCAAGATTTAGCAGCGCCGACGACGAGAGGCTTGTCAGGGCTATGCGAGGACTCGAAAACTTCGTTGATTCCTTGAATCTCGATGAGATCACCCAGAGAGGTACCAGTTCCGTGAGCTTCAATAAAGCTAATCGTGTGTGGTCAGACAATATCCAAAGAGTAACATAGGGTGACGTACTCAATCTCAGCAGGAGAAAGCGAGGCTTTCTCAAGCAGAGCGATCTGCATAGCAATCTGGGCTTTCACATTGGGAGCGACCAAGCCTTGCGATCGACCGTCGTGTTTGACATCGGTAGACCTGACGACGCCAATAATCCTATCCCCATCTCTCAAAGCAGCGCTCTTGGTCTTCAGAATCAGACCAGTAGCAGCCTCAGAAGGAACGTATCTGGCAAGCAAGGGTAAGTTCGAATGTTCAACTTAAATCTAGGTGATCTTTACCCGTCAGCCATGTTGGTGAAGGTCGCGCAGCGAGAGTTTTTTGACGTCATTTTCTGCGCGGATAGGAAACCGAGGGTACCAGGCCTACGTTATTGTGATAAGAGAAAAAAATGGCGCTCGAATGACTGTAGTAGAAGCTTACCATGCATGCGTGTTGGCTCCACAAACGATAGCGGACTCTCCTTCGCCTGATTGAAGGTATTGAACGGCTACACAACAAAAAACCGTTAATCGAGTGTAATATTAAATCGAAGATACCCACCTTGGTCGAAGGCAATCAGTCCCGAACTGCAGGCAGTATCAATGGTCAAAGAAGGCCCATGGATATCGAGCAAGCTTAAAAAAAGTATCGGTAAGAGACCAAGTAAGATGTATGAAAATACGCTTACTAGCTCAGACGACCGCACGCGGTGCTGGTAGCAACTCCAGTACCATAGAATCGGGTGTAAGCTATGGGGCAGATATTAGCCAGGTCACAAATGCCGTATCATCACAAAAATATCTTACCTCCCCAGCCCTTGTCAGCGAAAAGGAGCTTGATATAACCTTCATCCATGCACGCCGCGACGAACACAGCCATGTTCGACCCCTTGACTTTCGAGGGAGGAATGTTAGCGTTTTCCAGAGCCTCGAAAGCAATCTCCATCGAGAGTCGAATGTTCGGGGACACATGGAACGCCTCCGCAGACGAGATACCGAAGAACGCATGATCGAAACTGTAGCTGTCCACAAAGCCCGCCTTTTCAAGAGTGATATCACAAGGCGCGGGAGGTTCTGTCGAGTCTGGGGCTCTGTAGAAGCTGGCGTGGTCCCAACGGGAAGCGGGCACAGGAGTGATGATGTCCTCGCGTTTATCGATGAGGGCTTTCCAGAAGCTTTCCGTGGTGTCGATATCACCGGGGAGGCGAACAGCTTGACCAACGATGACGATTTCTTCCTTCTCGCGAACCGGGGGCGCGGTCCAAGTAGTGGGGCGAGCCTTGGACGCGGTCTCGTCCATTCCCAAGTCGGATAGGATGGCGTTCGTCAAGGAGACCAAGTCGATGTAGGTGTGGCAGGTGTTCAAAGGAAGCGACATATCGAGCTCGCGATTGAGCTTGTTGACGATCAGAGTCGACATCGCAGAGTCCATCCCAAGCTATTAAAAAGGTGTTAGGTAATCGAAGTCGCAGACGAAGCATATGTACTGACCTCGGCGAAGGTGGCTTGAGAGTTTTCGTCCATCGTTTCTTCTGAAATTCTTAAGATCTGGAGCACAATATTTGACACGATGGCCGCGATTTGATCCCTAGTCTTGCCTTGGGCCCTATTGGCGGAGGCGGCGGGCTTGGAGTCGCCGTGAGTGGCTGCACCCTTGTCCTGTTGGCTAAGCAAGGAAGCGAGCTGCTTGCCAAAGAGCTCCTCGAGTTTCTTGCGGAAAATGGCGCCTTTCTTGGTGAGAGGAATTTCTTCACCATCCTTCAAGATCAAGACGCGCGACCAAGAGATACGCAGGGGAGGTGCAAGCCCGCGGTTTGCGGTGGAGATCGCGCGAGTAATTTCGAGGGTCGAGGCGTTTTTGACTGGCTGGATGATGGCGCAGACGAGTTGGGAGGAGGTCTTGAGGAAGTTGTTTCCGATGACGCAGCTGCGAACAACAGCGGGGCATTGATTAAGGATGGCCTCGATGACGCGGGGGTCAAGCGATTCTCCCGAGCTCATCTATCCGAAATGAACATCGGAATGACTTGAGATATTACGGGAAAGTAACGAACCTGGATGTAATCCTCCTTGCGGCCTTTCCACACCAAGCGCTGATCCCCAACATAACCATATATATCTCCGGTACGGAAGGAGATAGTGCCGTCGTTTTCATGAATGAACGCCGAGTTGTCGTATTGAAGATATCCCTTGGTCACGAAATGGCTTCTGACGACGAGCTCTCCCTCTGAGATGAAAGAAGTCAGCATATAGTCATCACTAGCCGATGATAAATGCCGGACTCACCAGACTTTGCTTCTGCTCCGGATTCGTCGATGAGATGCAAACGGGCATCAGAGAGGAGGCAATTCTCCTTGCTCCACCCCTCGACACCATTGATGGTGGAGTGGAAGAGAGGTCCTAAAAGGGATGATGAACATTTGGAGCTAACTGACGGGAATATATGCACTTACCACCGAGCTCTGTCATTCCGATATCAAGGACAAGGGGGATTTTCATCTGCTCCGCCCACTGGAGGCATTCCCCATTCGTCGCCGCACCTCCTGATCCGAATACCTTCAACTTCTTGATGGCGTCCTCGATGTCCTGTTTACGGGCCGCGTTCGTCTCTTGCTTGTAGGTCCTCATGAACCCTTCCAACACCCACGGCACACCAGCGAAAGCAGTTGGCTGCTTCGCGATCGCAGTCTCCAAGAGTTGACCGCATATATCGAGGTACCGAGATGCGTTATTGGGCTCGCTAGCCTCTCCTTTATATGACGACGGAACAATAGCAAAGGTATAGGTTCCTGCGGTGAGGAGCATAGCCGCGCCGATGTCGCTGGACAAGCCGATGATGTGGGACCACGGAGACCATCCGAGGACGCGGAGGTTGGCAAATTCTTGCTCGGGCCAGGTGCGCTTCCACCAGGAGAGACGGGAGTTGGCACCGACCAGGATACTCTGGTGGCTGATGGGAACGCACTTGACGTTGGCGACGGAAGAGGCCGAAGAAGTGTGCAGATACAGGGCGATGTCAGCCGAAGAAGGGGAAGGGAACTGGCCTGGAAGCTCGGGCGACTGGTCGATGTACTTCTGCATCAATGCGGTGATAGTAGTTTCCTTGGGTTCGAAGGCATGACAAGCCAAAGAGAGGCCTATAGTTCATCAGCAAGAGAAGAAAGGGCGAGATGGTTTGGAAAGAAAAACATACCTTGAAAAATACTCTGCACGACACGTTCGGTAGAAGGTACCAACACGCAGGTGGGTCCGATATTGCTCAGCATACGCTCCATGATATCCTTCGGAACGTTATGGTCCATGGGGGCGACGATCCCTCCAAGCTTCCAGGTGGCGAGCAACATCGCCAAAACGTAGGGGTGGTTCTCGCTGACAATAGCGACCGTGGGCTTAGCGCCATACTTCTTGTAGATGTCGAGAGCCAGACCAGTCGACACGACGTCGAGATCGCCATACGTCCAGCAATCCTTGCCGCACTCGACGGCAGTGCGGTCGATGTCACCAGAACGCGCGATGCTTACGAAAGCATTTAAGAGAGTATTTTTGTTGTAGAGAGAAGAAGCCATCGAGGGTAGACTGCGAGGAGAATTATCCACGATGAGAGCAAAAGGTTGCTTGATCTGATAGCTTCTTCGACCCAGCTATTTAAATCGTTCGGTCGGAGGGTATTTTTGTTCGCTAGGATACGAAATCAAGCCGGTCGATTTTAAACAGGGCGAGGATGACTCCAAGAAGAGATACAGATCGAGGATTGCCAGCCACCAGGAGGCCGACATTATTTCGGACGGGCGCTCAGTAAAATGCACGTAACGGTTGATCCATTTAACTTGTCCGACTTGAATGGGGATTTGAAGAGTAGAGCGGCTGGCAAGTCCGATTATGGTCGTGTCGTCGAAGAAGGGAGGACCAGGAGCCAAAGATTCGACTCTAGAGCGGCGGATTCCCTCCGGCGAGCCTGTTAGGAATCGAATAGTGTCAGCTTCAGACTCCAGCCAGAGCTTGAAAGCGTCCCGATACATCACTCCGTGCAACGTGAACCATGTGGGGCGTATGGGTATTACTCACATTTTGGATACATTAACGATTGACTTCGTAGGTTCATTTGCCCTTAGTTAACATACTAATTTTGTGATGTCCGTCATCATGAAGCACCCAGAAGCGGATTTTGTCATGCCACAGCAGTTCATTTCGAGCCATTTCCTAGTGAGCATCGAGAGTCCAGGTCCCAAATTCCGTACGTTCGATCAGGTCGCACTGAAGAACGGCATGCTTCTCCCTTCGGATGATAGCTCCTGAAAGACTTCCGATACGAAGATCAAAGAGTTCCGCAAGGAAATTAAAGGTGCAAAAGGGCGGAGTCGGTCGTTGGATATCAACGGTGTGGAACAGGTGCCATGTCGGTAAGTTATGTCGGTGCCAGGGGGTGCGGTGGTGTAGTGGACCCCATTGCACGCCGGCACCCTTGTCCTTTGGCGGCGTTCGAACTCCACGGAGGGCACAATTCCTCACGCCGGGACATTTTCAGTTTCAGTCACTACTGAGTATCTGGTCTCGCAAAATTACAAATAATAAAAGCCTGATTGTATTTTCGGCCCGAACTTTACCATTCACTCCACCTTCACTCAAGAAAGCATTCCGCCGCTTGTGCCGTGACCCAGCCCAGTAACCGCCCCACTGACAATTCATGATGAAACGATACCTTGGAGTTGAGCTGCCGCCTTCAACCTTGCCAACTGGAGGCAGAGCTCGATGGGGCTCAGGGTCGGAAAATGGCCGAGAGTGCCGTGCGGAGACGCACCATAGTTGGAGGAGTGACATGCGACTGGAAAGTTGCTCACTGTTAGTCGGGGCGGGATGAGGGCCGAAGCACAGAGGCGGGAAAAATTCGGACGGATTTGGGATGGCACTCCAGATATGAATACTTTTACCTACCGCTTCTACATTAGTTACCCAGTTCAAGCAGTATCGTATGTACTGTTAGCGCGCTTCCACAGGAAGGCCAACAAAATCCTGACTTAGTAGACTTACAAAGATAGACAGAGAAATGGTTAAATACAGAGTACCACGATAGCACGATGTCTGACATAGGGCAACGCCCTGACACGGACAATAAATGGAAATTAAAAAATTAAAAAAATGTCGGTGCCACGCTTCAACCCACGCTTTCGATGTCGACGAGCAAATGCCTCGGAGCTGAGTTCGAAAATGTGATTTCATCAATGTCGGCTACGCGCCCACTTGGCGCTATCACGCAAATGCTGCTCTATGAATGTATTTTATTGATATCGTCTATTGGATCCTTTTGCTACATGCTGAAGATACCAGCTTCACGCTTTCTACTTTGAATAGGATGTGTCACCACGAGCGACAATCCCAACCCGATAGTAAGTCCAATGGCAACCGAAACAAGCTTAAGCGCCGTCTGGAATCCCGAGAGATAGGAGATGGTGGATCCTTGAGCTTGCTGAGAAGCATAGCTGAGCAGCCCCCCGCTTCCCAACCCCGACGGGAGCTGGAAGAGGATCCCGGTAATCTGCATCATGGTGATAAGATAAGCCGAACTTCATTAAACTCCATAGCACATGGGTGGCACATACCATTACTACAAAGGCATTGCCTGAGAAGATGCGCGAGTAGAGATTCGATATGAAGCCGACTGCAAAGGCGCTGTTAAAATTATCGCGGTGTCAGGTAGATTCTTAACAGATGATGGAGGAGATAGAACCCACCCGACAGCAGCAATGATATCGCTCTGGCCGACAAACCGTCGCCCAGTATAGTAGTTCGTAACCCATCCGGCGCTGGCGATGAGGACAAGGAGAACCTAGGTGATAGATCGACTGATTAGACCTATTAACAGTTCGGCAGAGATGTGGCTGCTGACTATCTCTTTCTGATACCAAGGCGCACGATTTCGCATGCTTAGAAATGCAGAGAACAAAGGAACAGTAAGGAATGCTGTAAAGAAGCGCCGTCAAACAACCAAGCCATAAATAGAAAGTGTGATAGCTTACCCCATAGTTTACTGGGTGTTCGCTGGTACCAAGGCCCGTCTGGATGGTGCGTCAGAGAACATGTATAGTCCTCTGCTCCAAATACATTGTGGCCCGTGAATAACTCGAATAGTTCTGCTCCAATTGCGAAGCCAAAGCCCAAAAAAAGCGCATATACGACCGAAAAGCACAATCGGACAGAGCCGGCGATTATGTGGCGTGACATGAGTTCCAAGGCCCCTGTCAGCACGAGAAATCCCTGTCAACATATGAGCCTGATTTGCAATGTCATAGCTTCAGGTAATAACCTAAACTTACAGGCAAGATAAGTACCACAGAGCTGGAAGTGACGGCAGGATAACACAGTTTGTGAGTCGTCGCCAGTGCGGCCGCGATGAAGCTAAATATTGTCGTCACTGTGACCCTATGGGGTGAGATGACATATAAGCATCTCCAAACGCACACACAAAAATAGCGTCCACGTACTCAAAAACATAAGAAAACAGGATATTCCGTGTTGTAAGCATCTGTATCGCAACAAGAAGCCCGCCCAGAGGGAACGACACCAGCGCATCGATGAAGCTTCCACCGAAGCTCACGGTGCATATCGAGGCCGAACACATGCCACCGATGAGAATGTCCGCGAGCCAATTATACAGTGGCTTTTTCTTCATAAGGACGTCAAGCTGGACAGATGCGTCCGATACCGAAAGCTTATCGTGTATAACCTAACATTGCAAGCATCAAGTAAGACCAAGGCAATTCATGCAGAGACCGAGTGAAATGCCAGAAGACCGACCTTCCAATACAAGATGAACGCATCATTTAGTTTTCCGAGATCCAGGGCACTGCCTTGCCGTATAAGCTTTATGTGGCTGGTTCCAGTGGCACTGTCGTCAAAGCTGATGAGGACGATGTCGGGCAGATACAGAAAGCTCAATTTGATGTCGAGCACTCGAGCCGCCGACTGAATCTGCGCTTGCAGTCTGTGACTAGGACCGCCGAACATCATCATCGCCCGCGTCAGCTTCATCAAGAATTCCTCGCGCCGAATGATATGAGCGACATGACGGGTAATCTATGAGATGATCAATGACGCGGAACAACATCCCCAACATATGAAAACGTACAAAAACTTCGGCCTTCCTCCGCTTACGTCGCTGCCGAAGTCCAGGAGAGGGAGGCGATCGATGATCTGTAGGCGTTGTGGTCCCAGATCGCCTCCCTGAACGAATGGAACTAACGTATCCACCAAGGATACTTGAGAGATTGCTTTTCGAACCGAGGTTATACAAGGAGTGCAAAGGCGTGGGTGTCGTTGGTGTCGTCGCTCCCGACTCTGTCTTAGGCAGGTGGGAAGGCGGAGAGTATTCGTCAGTATGTCTCCGCTTTACTGGCGGAGGTCGTTTGATATCCTTCGTTTCCATAGAGTACCTGCAAAATCAATTAATTCGGAAATGAATATCGCCGGACGTGAACCAACCGAGAAAGTTTATATCCTGGTCGATTGAGATTTGGTTGCAGTTGACTTGCGTGGGGTGCACCCACTCCAGCGAGGTTGCCAGTACTAGCGATCAGAGGGCCGAACACGCCAGCAGCACTCTTCGCAGATGCAGGACGAGAGACGTGTCCAAACACAGATGGAACACTAAGGTGCCAAGGTCTGCGGTGGTAGACCTTCTCGCTTCTTTTCTCTGCGATAAAAATAAGGATGGACGTAAACTTATTGCACAAAACAAGGAGCGTACCAGCCTGTCTTTCCTTGCGAGACTTTCGTAGAGGTCGTACATCTTCGTGTTCCGTTGATGGGGTATTATATCCAGATGAAGAGGTCTGACTTGAAGAATATACGGATGATGATGCAGCAGATTCGGGGTGTTGATAAAGGTTCAATAACGCCGACAAAATTCCCCCTCCTTCAGGCGACGAAGGCATTGTATCGGCTTCGCTCTCGATATCGTGTGGTTTGCTCTTCTCTGGATCGGCTCGCCTCGTGTGTCTTTGTCCTCGGGTAACTTGAGGCTTCTTGACATGAGCTCGCACATATTGTTCGGCCTTGTCGATCGAGAACCTGCGCAAATCCTTCGTTCCAGGAAGACCTGCGTCTTCGCCATCGCTGATTCGATTGTCGGGGACATCATGGCTCGGCTCAGAGGGAGAGAAGGCAAGGGGGGATGCAGAGGAAGAGGGATAAAGACTGTCTGGCTCTACATCTTCGGAAGAGATGTCGCTTTCGTTCTCGGCATCGTGGACGGATGGTGTCGCCGGTTCTGGAGCGGGGTAGTAGTGGACTCTTTGCAGAGGTGTTTCTCGCCGGTGTTGCTCTAGTTTTTCCGTTAATACTCGAAACCGTTCCGGCTGAGAATTGGCGTGAATATCTAGGCTTAAACACATAGAGGAACACTCACGTCTAGGCCGCGCTCGTCAAGCATATGAGATGGTTCCGCGGCACTGGCGGAGTCGACCTGACGAGCCAAAGAATCCTCAGAGCGGTCTTCATCTGGCCATTGAACTTTTCGAGGGGTCCTCGTCCCTGGAGTCCGTGACCGAGTCGTTCCTCCAGGTGGTCGAGGTTCGCTCGAAGGAGTCATTGACGTTTGAAGGTTTTACAGCGCTTTGAGCAGTTGAAAAGAACCCTAAATGGTGGAAGATTGCGAGCGACATTCTGGTATGCCTCCGGGTCAATTTTGTGTCTCAGCATTATTCAGATTTTGAGGTATGCAGACGGATGTAAATGGTTCCAAAAGGCAAGCGTCCGATCACCTATAAATAGAGGTGCACGACCACGTGAGCCAATGACGCGACGCGTCGTTGTTTTGATCCTTGAAGTTCATTTGTGAATCACAGCCGGTATACAGGAGAAATGCCTTACAGGATCCACGATCATGAATGGGGAGCTGGGCTTCGAAAAGTTGCGGAACGATGCGCCGATTCTCCAAATGCGCATCCTATCTTCCACAAGTTGACTGATATCCGGAATTATATGGACGAGTTTGTGAAGTTGTCAGTGCGAACAACGATATTCTAGGAAGAGAATTGAAATTTCATAACAGATTGGAGGACGATAGTTGTGGTGGGGATTTTGGAGAACTTCTGACCAGTTTCCGTCGGCCGCTGCACCAGGGGGATACATCCATCATCTCCGTGGGCGTGGATGCGCAGATTAGCGACTTCAGTTGCTTCACCTGAGAGAAATCTCTACGTATTATCTTGGAAACAGTGAAAGAAGAGTCGAGCGCCATGGTGGCGACATGGTGGTGTTGAACAAGTTAATTTTGGACTCCGATGTTCGATACAGTGAAATGATTTAGGCGGAGTTTGAACGTTTGAACCTTCACAGCGAGGGCGAACTGTAACTGTCGACACTTCACTCTGCGCTCTGGGACGTTTGAATCTTCTTCAGTTTTCGTCAGAACATATAACGAGGGTTTTCTGGGTTACTGTGACGAGATATTCCGCAACAGGTGCGTCTTGAAACCATTTGATTCCGGACAAGAACTCGCTAACTTGGACGATTCCAGACATGAAACTGCATACGTTCGCAGGCGACGAGAACGACTTCATATAGATTAGCCTCTTATAGCCTCTTATATGTCCCAAGTGACTGCCATCCATATTTTCTATCGCAGCCTTGAAAAAGCATTGAAGTCTAGACTTCGCAAGAGCTTGAATGCTTGGTTCTATGACGATCAAGAGCCGAAGTCATACGCCAATCGCGCACCAATTTTTTTTTCGTTTTGGTACCCTGCTATCTCCTCCGGAAATTTCAGATTGGAAAGATTGCATCGAATATGGGAGGTTGCTGATTGTTGAGTCGCTTGTTGTTGACCGCGTCAAACACTGGCTCTGGCTCATACTAGGTGCGACTTGGACGCACGACGTCCAACACGACCTTTTACGTGAGTACCTGGAGTTCATTGCGATATTTTTGCATGTATGTAACTTCCATTTCGTCTGCCAAGTAGCAGAACACCGAACAATCTTTTTGTCTGGGTCCAGCAGCGCTATTGTTATGGCAGAATGCCGCGCTAAGCCCTCCTTGTTCTTCGCCTAATCTTCCCGCTCGATTTGAGGGTGTTGTTTGGCTGCAACATGTTTCGACCTTCGATGGCGTATCGCCGTCGGTCCGCTTTGCGATAATCAGATCGGTTGAACTGGTTGTGCTTCATTCCTCGCGTCTCCGTAATAGGACAGCCCTTGATAACCATATATCCAGTTCGGATGCGACTCAAGCCGGCAGAGGGTATCTGAAGCTTGAGGACGCATATCTAACGCGTCCAAAACGTGTTTTTCATGCGCTTTGGAGTCGTTGATATCAATGATGAGGCCGAATGTTTAGGTATGCCTCATGGCATCCCAAATGAAATTTCTCACCAGGTCGATTTTCTTACGGTACACAGCTTCAACGCAGAAGGGTTCATTCTTCGCTCCAGAATAAGGGCAAGCAATCTGGAATCACAACCCTAGAACCACATAACTCGCCAGTTAGACCATCGCTGTGCAATTTGTCACCTATCACTATGACTTGCACGCTACGCCGCGATTGTGAAACACCCATCCCACCTCGCGCATCCATTCAGCATCGGAAGAGGAGCGCAGCACCTTGCACATACCATACCTCATCCCTACCTCGTTGTCCAACACGTTGATGTCGAAACATGAAGAGAAGGGGAGCGACAGAGGCGCGTTCATCAAATTCGTCCGTTAACTATCGCTCGCTCCTACCGTAGCTTCATATACTCCTCTTTATACTTCGTCCCAGAAACTTACTACCCATCTACCCATCTACCCACCCAACCTACCAGATATCACATCCCCCCCCCCAATGTCAACGTTGCTCGCCGTTTCGAGATTCCTAGGAGGCCGCACTCGGGAAAAGCGCAACCTTGGGTCTACCGGCAGCGCTGTTTCCATCAACAATCTCGGTTCTACAAGCAGCCTCGTTTCACAAAGTGCTCCCAAAAACCCCTTGTCGAAACTTGCCAACATCGTCGCTTCCAACCCTGTTCCTCCGTCTGTATCGACGCTCACCGCGGCGAGGTCTAGATCGGATTCTATCGTCGAATCATCGTCAGATACAGATTCCGTGTCCGCTTCTTCGAACTACCGCACACCCATCGCCGAGAACCTTCCATCTAATGCGCCTTTGAGATCCAACAAGAGCGCAGGCGATCAGGCGCAGGCACGCGTCCAAGAAGCAGAGGAGGCACGCGATAGGGCGCAGAAACGCGCACGAGAACTGGAAGAGGAGCGTGACCAGGCGATTAGCGATGCGAAAGCGACACAGGATACCGCGCAGATACGCATCCAAGAGCTGGAGGGCAGTCTCAAGGCTAACGGTGACGAACTTAGCGCCAAATCACAGGCGCTCGATGCTCTCACTGTCCGTTCCGAAGGACTGCAGTCGGAAATCGACACCCTGAAAGCCGACCTGGGCAACGCCCTCGCCGTCTCCAAGGATATGGAAGATGAACGCGATAGAGCGCTGGCCCATGCACGCGAGGCAAACGACGCACATTTGACAGCGCAAGCGCGCATTCTTACGCTGGAGGACGACGTCAGCGTCAAATCTCAAGAAGTCAATACCCTCACCACCGACGCCGAACGAACACAATCCAAAATCGATGCTCTTACTACCGATCTCCACAACTCTCTCGCCGCCTCCAAGAACTTGGAAGAAGAGCGCGATACCGTACAAATTCGTGTGCGCGAAATGGAGGACGCGCAAACGACAGCTCAGGCGCGCATCCAGGAGCTGGAGAACGGTCTCAAGTCTACCAGAGACGAGCTCAACTCTAAATCCCAAGCGCTCGCCGCTCTCACTGTCAGCTCTGAAACACTGCGGTCGCAGGTCGATACGCTGACAACGGACCTCCGCATGTGTGCCCAGGAACTTGAGCAGGAGCTTGATCAAGCGCAGCTACGCGCGCGAGAAGTAGAGGAGGAACGCTCTAGAGCACAGAAATACATCCAGGACTTGGAAGAGGAGCGAGACAAAGCTATGCTTTCTATCCGCAACGCGAACGATGCACGGCTGGAGGCACAGGCGCGCATCCAAGTTCTGGAATACGAGCTCGCCTCCAAATCGGAGTCTGTCAGCGCTCTTGCTACCGTCTCTAATCGATTACAATCACAGGTAGAGGATCTGACGACCGATCTCCGGGATGCTCTCGCCGTTCGCAAGGATGCGGAAGCGGAACGAGACGCAGCACTAGTCCGTGCCCACAATACGGACGATGCACATGCGGACGCTCTGGCGCGCATCCAATCCCTGGAAGCCGCTCTCCAATTCAGCAACGTTGAGATTACTTCCAGAACCCAGAAGCTCGAGGCATTTACCACCGGTTTCAAAGGACTGCAGTCCGAGATCAGTGCTCTCAAGTCTGACTTCCGCAACGCCTTGACCATCTCCAAGCTACGCGAAGAGGAGCGCGACGTAGCACTTGCCAATGCGCGCGACTCGAATGGTGCACGAGATAGACTGCAGACTCGCGTACAGGAACTGGAGGATGCCCTGAAGGCATTCAAGGTCGAGCGCAATGCGAAATCCCCAGCACCGAATGCTGTCACCCAGAGGTCTGGAGGTCTTCAGTCACATATCGACACTCTGAAGACTGAAATCCGCAACACCCTCGCTGCGCCGTCACTGATGAACACCATATCGCTCTATCCCCCCTTTCGCTATATTTGGACCCCAGCAGCGCCTGTCAGGAAGGTATGAGGAGCAAACGAGTTCGAATCACCGATACTGCGGCCTCTCTGATGCTTATTCCTACTGCGAGCACGGCGAACCCGGTGGCAAGGTCCTGGTACACGCTTTTGCACTTCATTCATGATGCAACATCCTCATTCATCTTTCTAAATCTTCGAGTCCCATGAATGGTCCGCCTTCCTTTTTTCGAGCCCAAAATACAGTCCCTTTCCGGCGTACTTGTTAGTATATTCTCCGTGAAGTCGTTTTTTCGAAACTCCTTCGTTCGTGCAGGCCAAAGCGACAGGTCGCTTTTTACGTTGCTCAAACAAAATTGCGACCCAAGTTTACCCGAGTGGTACCTTTCTTAGAATAGTAGGAAACATTTGTATAAACTATCTGTATATTTATTCTCAATTTATTCTCAAAGAACAGTGTTGCCACATTCTTACTGAGCATTCAGGACAATCCACGTCGAGGATGACGACTGGTGGCTGTGACTTGTTTGGGCAACGAAAATAAGCGACCGGGTCAAGACCGGGTGGCTGCTCGCAACGTCTCTTGCCTTCAACCCGGTTTCCCCGTCCTTATTCACGCACGCGGCCACGATGTCTGAAGCCGAGCCTGTCATCGAAACATCCGCAGATACCGAATCCGTGTCGATTTCCCACCTCCCGCCTCCCGCCGCGCCCTCGGAACCTGAAAGAAAGAACGATTCAGCGGAAGAAAAATTACACATACGCGTGCAAGAAGCAGAGGAGGCACGCGACACAGCTCTGAAACGCGCCAAAGACCTGGAAGAGGAGCGAGACCAGGCACTCATTCATGCTCGCGACTCGAAAGATGCACAAGAAAAAGCGCAGTCTCGTATTCAGGAGCTGGAGGGCTCGCTCAAGTCCGTCGAGGCAGAGCTGACCTCAAAGGCGCAGACTGTCGACACTCTCACCACCAACTCCGAAGGGTTGCAGTCGCAGGTGGACACCTTGAAAGCCGACCTCCAGAATGCCCTTGCCACCTCCAAGGCCGTGGAGGAGGAACGTGAAAGGGCATTCGCCCAGGCTCGCGAGGCGGACGAAGCAAAAGGCACAGCCCAAGGGCGTATCCAAACTCTCGAGGACGAGCTCACCGTCAAATCCCAGGCCGTCAACACCCTCACCACTGACGTCGAACGATTGCAATCCCAGCTCGATACTCTGACGTCAGATCTCCGCAGCTCTAACGCCGCCTCCAAGGGTTTGGAAGAAGAGCGAGACAAAGCACAATCCCAGGTGCGCGACTTGGAAGACGCACAGGCGACAGCCAAGGCTCGCATTCAGGCGTTAGAGACCAGTCTGGAGTCCACCAAAGCCGAACTGACCTCCAAATCGGAATCGCTCGTCGCTCTCACTGCCAGCTCTGAAGCTTTACAGTCGCAGATCGACTCTTTGACTACTGGCCTTCACGAACACACCCAGGAACTCGAAAAAGAACGCACGCAAGCCCAAGAAGGCGCGCGAAAGGCGGAGGAGCAATACGGCGCAGCGCAAAAACATGCCCAAGGTTTGGAAAAGGAGCGAGATACGGCAATAATCGCTGCGCAGGACGCGAACGAGGCGCATGCAAAGGCACAGGAGCGCCTCCAGGCTCTGGAGGACGAGCTCTCTTCCAAATCGCAAGCATTCGATGCTCTCACTGCCACGTCCATCGGATTCGAGTCACAAATCGAGGCTCTGAAGACCGAACTCGGCGACGCCCTTGCCGCCCAGAAGGCCGTGGAAGAGGAGCGGGAAGGCGCACTTGTTCGTGTGCGCGACGCGGAAGATGCACATGCGAAAGCGCAGGTGCAGACCCAAGCTCTTGAAGACGCTCTCCAGTCCGCCAAGGCCGAGGTCAGCGAGAAATCCCAGACCATTGACGAACTCAACGTTTCCACCAAAGAATTGCAATCCAAGCTCGACACTCTGGAAACCGACCTCAGCAACGCACTCGCCACCTCCAAGTTACGAGAAGAGGAGCGCGACGCGGCATTGGTTCATGTACGCGATGCGAACGAAGCAAAAACGACAGTGGAGGTGCACGTCCAGGAGTTGGAGAACACTGTCAAATCCACCAAGGACGACCTTGACTCCAAATCCCAAGCACTCGATGCTCTCACTGCCAGTTCCAATGAATTGCAGTCAAAGGTCGATGCCCTGAAATCGGACATCGACGACGCTCTTGCCCTTTCTAAGCTGCGAGAAGAGGAGCGTGATAACGCATTGATTCTGGTGCGCGACGCAACTGAGGCGCAAACGACCGTGCAAATGCGCATCCAGGAGCTGGAGGAAGCTCTCAAATCCACCAAAGCCGACCTTACCTCCAAATCCCAGGCTCTTGACGATCTCACCGCTAGTTCCGCGGCACTGCAATCAGAGATCGATACACTGAAGATGGACCTCGCCAATGCACTCGCCGTTGGTAAGGGCGTGGAAGCGGAGCGGGATACCGCGCTCGTGCGTGTGCGCGAAGCGGATGATGCGCATGCGAAGGTGCAGGCGGAAATTCAGGCGCTGGAGGATAACCTCCAGACCACTAAAACTGAGCTCAGCGCCAAAACTCAAGAAGTCGACACCCTCGCCACTAGTTCCAAAGGACTGCAATCGGAGATCGACGCCCTCAAGTCCTCCCTCGACGGTGCCGTCGCTGTTTCCAAGCAGCGAGAGGAGGAACTCAACGCCGCTCAGACCCAAGCGCGCGATGCAGAAGGTGCACGAGCGGCAGTGCAGGTGGAAATCCAGAAGCTCGAGGACGCTCTGCGTTCCAGCAAAGCCGAGCTCAGCTCCAAATCCCAAGAAGTCGACGCTCTTACCACCAGCTCCAAAGGACTGCAGTCGGAGATTGATGCCCTCAAGTCTTCCCTCGACGACGCCGTCGCCGTGTCCAAGCTACGAGAAGAGGAGCGCGACACAGCTCAGACCCAAGTACGCAATGCGGAAGGTGCGAGAGCAGCAGCGCAGGCGGAAATCCAGAGGCTGGCGAACGCTCTCCAATCCACCAAAGCCGAGCTCAGCTCCAAATCTCAGGCTCTCGACTATCTCACCGCCAGCTCTGAAACGCTGCAGTTGCAGATCGACACTCTGAAGTCGGAGCTCCACGACCGGGAGGCGGAACGCGACACAGCACTACATCATGTGCGTGTAGCGACTGAAGCGCAGTCGCTTTCGCAGGTTCAGATCCAGGAGCTGGAGGACGATCTCAAAACCACCAAAGCCCAACTCGCCTCTGAATCTCAGACGGTCAACGTTCTCGCTACTACCTCGAAGGGATTGGAATCGCAGATCGATACCCTCAAGGCCGATCTCGTCAATGCCGCTGCCGCCCAGTCTCTGCTGCACACCATAGCGCTCTACCCTCCATTCAGCTATTTTTGGGCGTCCGCGAAAAAAGCTTGAGGACAAGCTCTATAACACGTACGTTTCTGTTGACCATCTACTTTTATGAAATTTTTCCTAAATTGTTGAATCACAAAAATAGGTTGAATTTCTTCTTGCGTCCAACCTATGCTTTCTCATTAGCCCTGCTATACTTCTTGTGAAGCTGTTCTTGCAGACTCTCTATCTCATACATAATGTTTCGTTTCGCTTGCCTAGCCCTTTCTTATACCATCTCCACCATATTGCGTTCGGTCCTATATCCCGCTTTGGCAGGATTCACGTTCATAACATTGACAACACGGAAAACACATTTTGCATATGCCACCAAATCTGTTCTATTGATAAATTGATAACCCCCGATCCCTACTTACAATGCATCTCTCTATCTCGATGAATTTATATGTGTTATTAGTAAATGTATCAGATTTTGAAGGAAGGAGTTCACAAACCTTGGCCTGATCCTGGCTCGACTGTAGTTGTGAATTGCATTATGTCGCAAATTTCCAGAACACCTTGTAAGGCTTATAATCGATATAATCGGTTGAATGATTGTAAGCGAGAGTTATACATTGTAATCTCGAGGGTCACGATTACAATACCATATGCACCGCATTATAATCGACCGGTCCGGCCTTGTAAGGCGGACCCCGATAATACGAGAAAATAAGATATATCACAATCAGATCCTTACCTCACGGCTCTTTCTCTATGAAAGGTCGACTTATGTCTCCCCAACACCTTGCTGGGACAATGCGGATACACATTTTATGGCATTCCATTGGCACACAATTCAGTTGTATTCAAAATCCTACATAATACAGCAATATTACAATATATATATTTGAATGTGCCTCCATGGCGGGC